>JAJJWW010000124.1:0-250992 GCA_023531295.1 Papaver armeniacum
AACCATACTTAGCTAATAGGAGGAGCCTTGTTGGCCTAACCCATTTTGGTGTAGAATATTTAAGGTACAAACAATATCTTTGATGTCTTTGGATCCATGCGTTCCGATATATCTTCCGTGCAAATGGTACCTTGCGTTCCTTTGCGTACTTTCTACGGTCGGACTACGCCACCTCAGTGACCGCGTTCCATCAGGAACTACCCGGCCTACAATCTGATTATTACCCCTTCGCTCACCGCAAGCCTCTCTCTCCCGTTTGTCATCTCATCTCTCTCCCACGTTCCTTGTTCAAGCGTGTAGATAAGGGATTACCACATTAAATGTTGATTGGCTATATCGCCTACCTCATCCTTCGCTAACCTCTTTCTAGACTAGGTTTTACTTTACCATCTGCCGCCGAGGTATGCTTCCTCGAGATGGGATAAATTAGATTTGAGAAGGGATCTGCCGCTCCTCGAGACTCTTGTGTATACTCAGGGGCTATGGTTATTTTGCGCGACCCACTCAAACCGTGACACGTGCTCGCGAATATTTGATATTCACAGTTTTTCATTCTAAGATGGAAGTTTTGATTAAGGGGAGTGATACATATCACCATAGTATTATTTCAAACTTGTGATGCAATTGGAATTTGATTTTATATAATAATGCTATGACCTTTGAATAACAATGATTATTAACTTTCGTTTTCATATTGTTATCACTACGGATCTTAATGATCTTGAGTTGAACACATTCGAGAATCGATGGAGAACTTGAAGTAACGAAGAATTCAAGGAAGTTGAAGAGCCAAGGAAATCAAGCATGATGGATCGGAAGCTACAAAGTTTATTTCTTTTTGTAATCCATATGTATTGATAGTTTTGTCACTAAAAATTGACAAAGGGAGATTCACAGAGCCTTTGCTCGGTTGAACTCGCAAGCGTTGCTATCTCAAGTTTGTTTATCAAGTTTAGTTGATCAAAATTATATACTTGATTTCTAGTCTACTTATAGCTATGTCTCGGATTAGGATAGAATGTGTAGTTGAGCTTTAGACTTCGACGTTCACCAATTGAAGGAAGAAGATCTTTTGAAGAGCTTGGAGGAACTTAAATTAACAAAAGGTATGTAGGGACTAAAACTTATCTATCACTTAAGTCTATTCTATTATTGTCTTCTAATGAGACTAAGTTGTATAACTATATAGACTTTTACATTATACACATTTGAAATTTGTTAGAGTTTATCCGTTTATATATTTCTCAAATACGTGTTGGAAGCTTTTGGCTTTAGCTAAAGTTCATCATCTACTTGACGAGTTTAGTTGGAGACAATTTATTTATTGAAAACTAAATATTAAGTCAAGATGATCATGTGAAAATTACCTTGAACATCTTACATAAATTGTGTGAGACAATCATTTGATGTTAACTTGGGATGTTCCGTATTGATCAATTAATCACTTGAAAATTACTTGAAGCTAGTGGTATGTAAGATTACCATCATTCGTCTTAAAGATGTTTCAATGATTAAGTGAGAGTTTAGAACGACTAAAATGCCCGGATATATCACGGTATGTATACTTTGTATTGCACTATGTAGCTCTAGTTCAGTCCCATTCCTGTTTGTGAACCTTGTTTGTGACTATGAAAGGTGGGAGTTGTTGTTCTGTACTCTCATTTGCGAACGGCTAGACAAGGCTAAGTCCGCACCGTTATTCGCGTAGCGTACTGTTTCTCGACGACACGGCAAGGCAAAAACTCGGGGGTTGTTCGCGTACTAATTTTGCGAACACAATGGCAAGGATTCTAAAATCGGTAAGTATGAAATACATACTCATGAACTCAAGTTCGTTTGCGAACTAAAGTCCACTGGAACTTTAATGGAATAAGGTATGTTAGAGCTGGCTGCTCGGTCCAACTGTAAGCGTTGCTATCTCAAGCTTGTTTGTCAAGTTTAGTTGCCAAAACTATAAGTCTTGATTTGTAGTCTACTTATAGCTAAGTCTCGGACTAGGATAGAAAGTGTAGTTGAGCTCTAGAATCCACGGCGTTTATCATACAATGACGAAGAACTACCGAGAATTTGAGGTGGAACTTCATCGACTAAAATGTATGTGGAGACTTGAACTTATCTATCACTAAAAGTATATCTACTCATATCTCTTATCTTGAGACAAAAGTCGTATTTCTATATAGACTTCGATTATACACATTTGCTATTTCGGCACAGAGTTTTATCTCGCTATCTATTTCTCGAAATATGTGTTGGTAAGCTTTCGCTTTGGCCAAGTTCATCTTTACAAGTGACTTAAAGTCATGTTGATTATTTCAATATCTTGAAAATCGCTTTTATGAAGAATAGTGTGTGAATAACCTCTATTTAACATCCCCTAAGAATGTTTCAATGATTGAAATGAGAGTTTAGAATATATAACCTTGAATGGATATAAACATTGTATGTGAACTCATATGTGTGTAAGTCCATAATCCTTGAACCAATGTATGCGTACTTTGTTGCTCAAGATAACCGGAACTAAAGTCCGCGTACTGTCGGAAGTTCACGTCCGTGAATTTCTATTTAGGAGTTTAATGTTGAAAACAAACTTAATCCGGGCACTTAAGTATGCGTACCGGTATGCATACTTGAGTTGGTTATTTTCTAAAAGCGGTTTATTCGTGAACTTAAACTTATATAAACTAAGGAATGCATATTTGCAAACCGTGGCTATAAAGTTCATCAATTGATTCGAGTGAATCAAAATCGTTTTTGTGATTGTGTCTTGTATACTTATGAGATCTAAGCAATTGACCAACTCTCTAACTAGTTCTTTTGAGTCATTTGAACTAGTTATGGTGAAGATGAATATGGTTGATATGAAAGTGCTCATATGGCTAACCATTTGGTTAACTACTGTTGAACCAACTAGGTGTATACGTTTAGGTACGTTTACACAAACCTAAATGAACATGCATTTCATTTGTGTATAACAAGCTAAGTTCGATCTAACGTTGAAAGGTATAAGCTTGAATCTAATCAGGTTTTCATCTAACAAGTGAATATTGAGTTTTGCTTTGTTACCAAGGTAACTTAGATTGCAAACCCACGATTTGGAAGACTATATAAAAAGGAGATATCTAGCATCCGGGGAAACCTAATCCCCACACCTCCCTGTGTGATACTAGTTGTATAAGCTAGAGTAGATTCACCTTTAACTTTAGGTTTCTATAGAGTCCCCGTAGGTTAACGACTTGAAGACTTCATTGGGATTGTGAAGCTGGACCCAACTATTTTCTCTGTAGTTGCGTGGTCGATCTTGTTGTTTTATCGTATTGAGTACAATTGTAAAATTGGCTCGAGATTAATTTCTCCGATATGTAAGATAGAAAAGTAGTCACAAACATCTTCGTCTCATTGTTTGTGATTCCACGATATCTTGTTTCGCTAGTCGATTAAGATTATTGTGAGGTGGTTGATAATTCTAGGATGTTCTTCGGGAATATAAGTCCGGGTTATCAATTGGTTAATGTTCACCTTGATTTATCAAAAGACGGAACAAAACTTGTAGGTATTTATGTAGGAGACATATTTTCTATTCTGTAGACTTTTCTCGTGTGATACTGATTTTTTTATTAAAGTCTTCGACTTTGGGTCGTAGAAACTCTTAGTTGTGGGTGAGCTCAAATAAGGAAATCAAGTGCGTAGTATCCTGGCGGGATCGGAGACGTAAGGAAGCGTAGCTGTACCTTGGATCAGTGTTAGATTGATTGGGGTTCAACTACAATCCGGCCGAGAGTTAGTTTATAGTAGGCTAGTGTCCTGTAACGTCTTAATACAGTGTGTGTTCAACTGGACTAGGTCCGGAGTTTTCTCTGCATTTGCGGTTTTCCTCGTTGACAAAACTTCAGGTGTGCGTGTTATTTCTTTTCCGCATTATATTTGGTTATATAATCGAAATATCACAAGTTATGCGTTGAATCAATCAATTGGGAAATCGACCTTTGGTTGTTGATTGAAATTCATTGATCCTTGAACATTGGTCTTTGGTACCGTTCAAGTTAATTTCTCTTGTATTCAATTAGACTGTGATTTCTATTTCTTGAGTAAGTATTGAATCGAGAAAGTGAGATATAACTCTTTGATATACTTTTTTTGAAGATTGAGTCTGACTGTCTAGTTTATTCTCTTAAAAGTATATTGGAGTTAGTCCATAAGGATTCCTAAAGCGAATTATTGGGTGAGGTTGTTGTACCCCGGTGTTTCATGGTATGTGAACTAGTTTTCCAAAATGTGGCATTATGTTCATGAATTGTTTCTTGTATAAGTACTTTGTAGAATTACAAACCAAACTGATTTTGTTTCAAATGGTTCATATATATTTCTATGAGATAGTGAACATTTGAACAACTCTATTGAAACACATTTAGATTCATTCGATTATCTATCATGATTGATTGATCATCATATTTGATCTAGAAGTGTTAGATGAATGTGGATAAGTTCGGTTAACTATTATTGAGCCAACTAGGTATACACGTTTGGGTCGGCTCATCCATCTAAATATAGGTATATTTCATTTGTGTGTATCAAGCTAATACCATCTAACGGTGGAGATTGATTGCTTAATTTCTAAGCAGACTTAGCTTGAATCTTAAAACAAGAGTTCATCTAACGATGAATATCAATTGCTTTGTTACTATGCTTTATCTTAGCTTTATTTGTAAGCAACCATGATTTGAAAGACTATATAAGGGAGAACTCTAGCATATGGAAACCTAATACCGATACTCTTGTGTGTCATAGTTGCAAACTAGAGTCGATTCTCCTATAACCTAGTTTTCCAAAACCATTATTAGTTAACAACTTGAAAACTTCATTTGGGATTCGTGAAGCCGGATCAAACTATTTTCTTTGTAGTTGCGTTTTCTGATCTTACTTGTTCTATCGTATTGAGTTTTATTTTCTCTAAGATTTACTTGAGATTTATCTTCGATAGGTAAGTGTTAAGTGCATATTTTGCATATATTTAGTAATCGAATCCATGCTAGTAATTGCTTATATTCTTGCAAATTATTGTATATTACGTTTGTTTTCTCTTATTTGTATTTGTATTTTGCTAGGTGAATCATCCAAAGAAGTGAATTTGCACTTAATTGTGCAACAAAGAAGTTAGTTATAAGCGGAGAAGGGCCGGAGACCAAGTGGAACGCATTCAAATCTAGGAGTCCTTGATATCATCTCGAAGAGGACGAAAAGACAAACTAGCGGCCTAAAGAATGGAGTCATTCCGACATTGTAAGAGAAAGTTTGAAGCAAGTAAAGTTGCGAAATTTGAGCACAGAGGAATTCATAAAGGCACCCACGTTTTACTCGGGGTAGCCACAGATCGTGGAATGAACGCATCTTCTTTAGCAAGCATCACGATAGTTCAGGAGCCGATTAGGTAACATCACGGCAAGTAGCTTGAGATAAAGTGATGAACAGGGGAAAGGTCATGGAAGAAGTTGATGCTAGAATTTGTAGTGATGGAGTTAGTTTGATTGCTTCCATTGAAGTTGTGGCTTGACGAGAAGGTGATGGAAGACAAGGTGTTGAACAGTGGCGATGGTTGTCTCTGTTGGATGATTTGTGATGTTCTCAACAACGAAGGACTGGAGCTCGAATCTAAACATGGGTGTGATGGCAGCCGGGTAATCATCATCAGTAATGAGGCATTAATGGTGATCTATTCTCGAACTCGGTTGAAGAGTGGAGTGCTGTAGGTGTTGTTTGGCAGTGACGATGGTTTGCTGCCAGAGATTAATGACGTTGATGGAGTTCGATTTGGTGAAACAATTAAAGGGTTGGGTCGGCGATTTACGAAAGAGTGCGGATAGACTGGTGTATTTGATCGAGGAATGCACGAGGTGATGAACGGATGGCGGTGATGATATTGGGACTGTGATCTTGTTGTTGGATTGATGAAGCTCAAGTAAATATAAGTGAAGAGCGTGGTGGGAGAATACGAATAGATGATGTTGCTTAGGTGAGCGGAGGTATTTCGAGTTTAAAGCGAGGATGGTTATGAAGCTAAGCGTCATGCATTTGTTGATGATCAGATGGAGCTCGAGAAGATGTTGATGATTGTCTACGGTAATGGTTGCCGCCAAAAATGGAGGTTCATTGATTAACTCGAGGCGGGTGATTGATCGATCAATGAAGAAGTGGTGGTGATGATATAATCGTCATTGCGTGAGAACTCAATGGCGGGAAGGAGGTGAACTCGATGGAAGTGATTAGCTGCAAAGGGAGTAAGTTGGGGAATGAAGGAGACTCGAGAATGGAGAAGCCGTGTTTCTTGACAATGAGAAAAGAGAGAAGAAATGATGAAGCTTTGGTCACTGCCATTATGAGAGAAACTCGAGATGAAAATAGGGAATGAGTTTGTTTCAGGTGTGTGAACATGGAATTAATGATGGTATCATCATGTCCACAAACAATGTTCGCAGTGTTAGTAAAAGCTGACAAAAAGATAGAAATGTATAACACAAAGTAAGGGAAAGAGAAACTCGAGCCTTCGAGCTCGATCTCGTTTCACATCATAGGGTTCCCTATGATGATGCAAATGATACAATGCGTTAAAAGTACGAAAGTTATAGGTGCATAATGTAAATGAGATGATGATTTACGTGGTTCGGCACTAAGGACTACGTCCACGGGGGTTGGTTTTTCACTATGTATTATACGATATTTACAATGGATAGTCAAATGACTTTGAGTAAGGAACGACGCTAGAAGGTTTATTGACAAACTCTCCCTTTCTCTCTCCCTTTCTCTCTCATGAACTATATTTCTTTCCTCCTAAAATTGGTCACCTCTTCTCTCTTGGTGGAGTTGGATATTTGTAGGATCCTTATGTGGGGTCTTCTTCCAAGGACGATTTGTAGCCTTATCATCTTGGTTCATGTGTCGATTAAGGTATCTTCGTGACTTTACAGAAGGTTCTAACGGTAACATGATGTGATGGGTCGCCTTTGTCTCCTCCATAGGATAATTGACACGTATCCTGTGTTCGTAGCATTTAATGCGTGTGGTTGGGCAGATCCCGCACGCGTCGGACGACTCGTCACGCCTGTCACATCTTCGTCGCTGAGTGAGACTCATCCACGCCCTTGATTTTGGATCTTTCTCGGGATAGAGTAAAAGTAAGACCTTGGGTGTTCTATGGTACTTGCAGCAGTTTATTCTTGGGTACTCTCGATCCTCTATCGTCGGATGGGTCGATGAAGATGATGCATGCCCCTAGGGTGTTGGGACGTGGCATCATATCTTAATGTCTGATCGCCGTGTGTCTTACATGTGTGATTTTTTTGACACGTGGTAGGTGATGATTATGTGTATACAATTTTCCCCTTTTCTTCAAGTTTGAAGTTTGGTCAAAGTTTGAAGAAAACCGTCTTCACAGTCTTCCCCACTTCTTACAATACCTTCCCCTAGTTTTTAGGGCACGTTTCCACTTCTTCCATTTATTTCTTCTCGAATCTCGGGACGGTTTTCTCCACTTATTACGGTTATAAATGCGAGAGGGTGGTGCAAAGATAATAACTTTTATTCTTCCTTCATTCTCTTGTCATTGGCGAACTTTTAACTCTTACTTCCTATGTTCTTTTGCTCTTGATTTCTACCGATATTACCCCGAACCTGGTCGACAAGATTTTCGGAGATCTCTTGTTTTAAGATGTCGATGCGTCAAAAATAAATTACATTTTCACTACTCAAAATATATAATATAGCAAGGGTAAGAAAGGATCGTTCCCTTGAGAGGTCTTTGGTTGTCAAGTTGTTTGATTTCTATATAAAACAATGGGGGATTTTCTGATTTTTATAAAAGCAAACTAAAATAAAAGCAAATAATAAAATAAACATGCAAATCAAGGATGTGAAATATTGGGTAAAGGTTTCATCTTCAATTGTAAACAAGTATTTGAATGTATAAATATAATTCGTATTTAATCTCGCTATCATCAAAATCCCTAGAATACCTTATTGCAAGAATACTCCGTAAATTTCCCAAGTCATCAACACACACATTAGAGCGATATGAATTCTACCTAAATAATAACCTAACGACTTGCGCTAATTAAGTTCAATTCCTTGGAGCATTAAGTTTCAGAAATAGGCTAATCAATGCAATTGTCATACATTGCGCATGACAATTCGGACAAAGGTCAAACTCTACATATGATTACAAGATTGTATTACTACAAACCGTAATCATATCATGCTACTCGTATTCAAGGTTATCATTTCGATGATGAACCCCAAATTAGATATAGATATGGATGTGAGTACAATTAATTCTAGACTTAACTAAACAAACATTCAATCATATTGCAATAATCAATCATGCAATTATTATACGCAGAGAAATCAAACGATAATATTGAGAAATCCAACTACATCTTTAACCAATAATAAATACTTAGTTACTTGTGTTTTGGAAATCATCATAGAAAGCAAAAGAAGAACTATCATGTGGAACCCTAGAACAAAAGTAGAAGAAAAGATATCTCCAATAAACATGAGACCCTTCTTTATATCCTTTCTCTGCCTTCACGATTTTCTAAGTGTCGGCCAAATCATCCGGCCCATACTCGCGGCCTACAACTCGTCCTCTAACCAAGCCCATTAGATATTTGGCCTCGGTTCTTTTGGAACCGACAACCTATTCTAAAGCATATTCTTCCCTGTAATGCACATACAATCTATTGCAATCACCACATCCGTTATGCAGCTTCAATCATTGTAACCCGCAGCTCAACCTCATGGCTTGCTTCTTGCTCTTCAAAAATCTATCGAAAGCCTTCGCATACAGTCATCTGCACACATTGCAAAACAACAACCAACATTCCATTCTACTTCTCCTCTTCTCATAGCTCGGCCATCTCAATTTGCTTCTTGTACACCAATTCTCGCACCATTTCTAAGCTGCCGGTTGCTCTTGTCGGTTTAGCCTGTCTAACATACATCTAGAGCACTCATTTCTCGTAACCACCAGATACGTATTCAGCCTGCATCCGCACCTTCACAACCCCCGAGTCATTCTCCACAACCTTTGTACTTCCATTACTCGCCACCCGTAATCACTTCACATATGCCATATACTCATTTCCTCCACCGATGTTGCATCTTGAATCTCACACCATTGCCCACGCCATGAATCCTTGTTCTTTCTTGCAATTGCAAATTGCTTTCTTTTGATACTTCTCTCCATGTCTTCTCAAATCTGTTTAATTATTCAATTTCTTTATAATAGCAGCAACACCGTAAAACCCATCTCGATTCGAGCCAAATCAATTCCATTCTCGTCTCGGAGTTCTAATTCGAGATCAACCCCAAATTTGTAATCCAACAACAACGAGATTCAAGCCTTATCCCTGCATAGCTTATTGCAAGCCTGCAACTCCTTCGCAAGTCCATTAACTTGCCACTACCACCATCGGTTCTCCGAAACTCCCACAATCTCGAGAAATCCACCATATTCATGAGACCCATCATTCATCTCGAGCCACAAACCCTTCTATTCATTAAAACAACACCAACAACTCAATCTTCTCCAATCATACTCTCCATTCAAACAATTCATGGCCACCATCAAAACCCATCTCACTTCCTTGCTTGATTCTTCTCTAATCCCATGAATATCAACAACAAACACATAAATCTCAAAACCCTTCTTGATTCCCTTTGTAGACTCGAACTCTCATACAAGAACTCGCATCTCCATATAATTCATCTCATTTGTTACAGGATCCAAAACCCTAACTCCAAAATTGTAGCTATTACTTATTTCTCATCTCAATTCAGCCTCTTAATCTCAGGAAGTATCTCAATTCCTCTCTGAATCTCCCCTCTGTCGATCTCTCGACCTCTGGTAATTTTCTAACACTCGGATATGTGTTTGCCTAAATGAATGGGAGATAAATGATTTTCTCTGAATTTTAGGGTGTGTAGGAAAGGTAACTGCTATTGGCACCCAGCTGTGGTGGTTAGGGGCTAACCAGCTCATACATGGCTTGTCAGTTTCAGATAACCGCTAGCCAAATTCCTTTCTCAACTCAAGTGTCAGTTTCGAGGAATTGACAGTTCATTCTTCACATCCTTTAGCCCGCTCCAAGTATAGCTCGCACGTGAATTGATCTTTTTGTGCTTTACGCTTTATATGAGTGATATGTTCTCCTTTTGCTCTCGGTGACTCCATTGCACCTAATAAACTCAAAATCAAACATAAGATACATAATTTACAAGAAAACTCACAAAGAAAGCATAAACAATAGTTAAATATCAAGGTGTTTTAGACACCTATCAGTGTTGTTTATCGATTACTTGTTGATCATCTTCATTCACTGGTAACGCCGTTGCTTCAGGTATGATGTTTTTCCCTACTATATCGTATTCCCGATATGTTTTATCTCTTCATTCTTTGTTCTTGGGTTTTGTGATGAAAGAACATGATATACAAAAGTATATATACTTGCCCCTGTTCTTTATCACAAAATCTAGAGCTACTCGGCTAATTGATATGATTAGGTTTTTCCGTGTTCTTGATGCTATGATGGGTGTTCTTGATAAAATATAATGATTATGGTTTTGTTTTCGATCTTCATTAAACATGTTGTTTGACCTTCGTTTTCTTTCAATGCCCCTTGCAGACATGGCCGATCGTCATCGTGTCCCTACTCCATATAGAAGTCCCGATGTATCTCTGCCGAGGGGTGGTCCGCCTAGATCTTCCCAACCGGATTCTCGTACTCTTAGAACTTCTTATTCGTCTGGTCCACAGTGGCCTCTTCTCGAAAAAGGGGATCCAGGTGGTTCTCGATATGCGATTAATCGTCATTTGACTAAGCCTTTTCCTCGAGCGCTGGAACAGATGAATGTTCGACCCTTCGTTCTATAGATCCTCCCGCCGTGACGCCTTATCGAAATCTAAGACTTCACAAACCACCGCGGTGGTGAAAGATCCTTCTTCAAAGAATGTTTAGAAGGTGGATTCGTCGAGGAATCCTCCAACTAAGAGAAAGGCTTCGGATATCGGTCCTTGAAGAATCCGTCATCTGGGAAATGCTTTGCATCTTCTGATGTTGCCCTTGTTATACGAAGTGTTCCGGCTTCGAAGAAAAAGAAGAAGGTCTCCTTCAAGCATATCGATCTTGAAGAATTTAAGGCTAGGCGTGGTCTTGAGGCCTCCGACGTTTGATTTTATAATCAAGGGGACGATCTTACTTATGATATGATCGTGAACTACAAATACGATGCCTTCCATCTACTGATGACCGTGGGAGCTTTCGAAGCCAGTTTAATGTTGCCTTTGTATAAGTCAAGAGATTCTTTCTACTACGATGATTTGGCGAATCGTGAGGGTTCCACTTCTCATACCCACTGCCGCTCGGTAGTTCAGTTGAGTGGGAATTATCTTCGGACGCTTAAAGAGTGTTATCTTCGGAGCAAAGGCGAAACGATGATGACCTGCTACACTCCTAATCCTGCGGAGAAAGATTGGTATACTCCTGAAAATTTCAATGCTTCTTTTGGAGATTACGTCAATGGTAGGAATCGAAAACCATGGAGCGTTGGTCTTCGTACAATGGCAGCTTCCCATGGTGAGGTTCGTCTTTTAAGTGAAGTGAGTGATTCGAAGCTTCGGTTTATCCCTGGTACCGAAGGGACTGAGAATCCAAAACTTTTCCCCAAAAGCGAGCGTCTCATAAGTGATCATGACTATGAGTGGCATGCCACTCCTCTTGAAGTCATTGGTCCTTGGGCTCATGGTTGGGTGCTAGGTCCACATGGATGGCTTCCTATTGCTGGTAGTCAACCTCGCGATGGTGCTCCATCTCGCTATGGTGACTTCACCCATGGCAATTAAATTTCTTTGGTATGAATTTTGATTATCCGTTGACGTTGCCGATCTTTGATGAAGAAGAGAGTTCTGATGTTGTTCTTCCTTCAAAGGGTGCTGCCACTGTCAAGGTATGATTCCTTATAATAATGCATGGTATGTGTATGTTTGCCCCTGGAATCATAAGTTGATCATGTTCTTGTTTCAGGCTTCGAGGAAGAAGAAGATTGGTCCCACTCAGTCTTCTACCGATGGTGTAGAGAGATGGAAATTCCCGAGGTCACTAGCCCTGTAAATGATGAAGATAACTCTGACGAAGAGGTTACTAATGAGGAGGAGCGTACTGATACTTCCTCTCATGATCACGAAGATGATGAAGAAGCTGGTGACAAGAATGTTGGAGAGAAAATCGTTTCCGAACCTCAAATGAACGATCCTGCTATCGAGCCTACACATGTTCAGAGTAACGAGGATGCTGATCTTCAATCAGTGAACCCTGAGCCGCTAAAGTTGTCAGATCCCAACCAAGAATATTCTCCTTCGGGAAGATTTACTCGGCTGGGGGTCAAGTTGATATTGGCGCCGCTATAGGAATAACTTCAGATTTCTCTCTGCTTTCTCCAAACGATGATTGGGATGTTGTTGCTGAGGAACATGGTGAAAAGGCGGCTGAGGAAGAAGAAAGTTCCGACGGTAAGGATACCGAATCTCGAGCTATTAAAGAGGCCGAAGGTAAGAAGACCTATGATGGCCAGGGGACCGCTGGTGGTGAGGAGGCCGCCGCTGGTGAAGAGACCGCCGATGGTATATCTTCTGAAGGCTTTGTAAGAGCTGTGATGCGTGAAGGGGATGATGCCATCTTCGATTGGTTGATGAAGAAAGGTTTGATGTGTGTGCCTCATCCCGCTCTCGTGGTTCTGGTGAGAGGGATTCGATGCTTTCACGCGTCGAGAATGCAGATTATCGTCCGTGATGATGTCGCGGAAATGCGGGAAAAGGATCCGGGGGCTACTTCGCCTATTCTTCTAGTTGATCCACCTTCTTCTATCTCTGATATGATGGCCATAGCTGATGGGTATCAATATGGTTTCCCTCAGCAGCGCATTCTTGAGGTAAGTCGTTGTAAGTTCTCTCTAAGCTGAGTGGTACAATGTCCTTTTATTGGTTATCTTTATTTGCTTATTATCAAATGCGGTGGTGAGGAGTGAGCACGCAACCACACCATATGATTCTTTAGGGTGAAGGCTCTTAAGCTAGAGGCGAAAGGCGTGTCGAGGGAAGACGAGTGGTCTCTTTGAGAAAGTCCTCAGCCTAAGGACAAGGAGATATTGGAGCTGAAAGCACAGTTGAAGGGAAAGCAGCAGTTTGGTGCTACGAAAAGAGAGCTTCCCCAGGAAGTGGCTTCTCTTAAAGCCGAGTTGGAGAAGGCTCGGACAGAAACGTCGTCTGCCGGTGCATCGTCCAAAGGTTTGTTTCTTCGCTTTTTCTCTTTCTTCGCCTTTTTAGTGTTCGTTCTGAGTTGGACGGCCCTGTCTTCAGCGGGCGATGCCAGAGAATTAATATGGCTCCGGGGTGAGAGGAATCGTCAAGCTTCCCGGATTAAAGAATTAGTTGCAAAGATCATGAAGGAGGCTGATAAGTAAAATGGTCGCGCCGCTCAACATAACAAGATGTTGGCGGATGTGCGCAAGCAGATGGATTATTTGATATCATTGCGAAATTCTCTGTCTGAAGCTCTACTCAATACGAAGGTGCCATGGAATGGACTCCTCAATCTCTGCATGAGGCCAGAAATGAGGTTTCCCATTTGGAGACGAAGGTGACGGATCTAGAAGTGGAACTTTGTAAAGCTCGGTCGTCTTATGGTCCTGATGTCCGAGAATATATACAACAGTTAGTTCGGGAAAGAGACAATGCTAGGCGGAGGCACATGCTCTTAGTAAAGCCTTATGCGCTTCTCGCGTTGATATGGCCCGATTGGTAGACTCGGAAAAGGACCTAGAGGTTAGCATGTATAGGCTTACCAAAGGGATATAGGAAATGAGTAATGAAGTCAATCGTCTTCATCATTTAGACTCTATGAAGCAGGTAGAGTTGGACGAGTGTCAATTTACTCTCAAAAACCTTCAAATGGTCTATAAGAAAATTTCTGACGAATACGATTTCCTTGACGAAGCTCGAAATGTCGTAGTTAATGAGTTTGAGATAGCTTCGGCTAATGTCGAAGGTATACATTCGTTTGGACGTGAATAACTTCGTAATTCTTTTCTTCTAACCATTTTGCTTCTTTTGTTTCAGAGCTCGAGGGACATCTTGGCCTTGCAAATGAGAAGCTTAAAGAGGCTCAATCTGACTTAGTGCATCAACAAGGACAAACTAAGTACTTTGAAGCATTGGATGGGTCTCGGGACGCAGCGGCAAAGGAAACAACCAAGGAAGTGGGGCGGTTGAAGTCTTCGTTATCACAGTCCGAGCTCAAGGCTACTGTTATCGCGCATAAGGCTCGTTGTCAGCTTGCCGAGGAAGTTAACAAAACCTTAACCAAGATAGAGCAAAGCCTTCTGAAAGAGCACGACATCATTAAGAAATACATCCGTCGTCCTATGCCTGAGCCTTTTACCTACACCTCTAATCCTTTTTCGGGAGGAAGTGTCCCTTCGTTTCAAAAGAAGGGTCCAGTCGATCATGTTGAGTCTTCTAAGGGGAAGTAGGTCTTTGGGTTGGCATAGAAAGTTTATCTTTGTTGATTACTTGGATTTGGGCCATTTTTTATATATCTTATGTATTTCTTGCTTAACTCTACAGGCTTGTAATCAATTTTCATGGAATGGATCAGTGTTTGTTTTTCAGTATGTACAATTTTGATTTATCTGCATTGTCAGTTCATTTAGTTTTTTAGAGAATGAACAATTCTAAGTATTAAGGAACGAATAAGTAAAAAATGAAAAGTGTTTTGCGGCAATAACGAAGGTATGTACCTCCATTATTGACTTTGGACCTGCACCCCGTCGGCTAACCCTGGGCCAGAGGGTTACCGAATGGTGGGGGTTGATGCGGCGTTCTCGGACATGTGATGCGTTATTGAATTATTTACATGCACCCATTCGCGCGAGCTCTTTTGCCTTATTGATTGGTTGGGTATCTCTTTCTATCGGAATCCTTCCCCATGGTCCTATACTTATAGACGCTGATAGGGGAGTCCTGAGAGATTGTATATAATTACTTTCCCCAATAGAGTGATTGCAAAAGATTTGTTTGATTGATGTGGCGAGGTCTACTACTCCTCGACCAGAGATAGAGACATGTCAAGCGGATACGCCATCTTCTTCTTCGGTACTCTTCACACGAGATGCTGAGCCGTGTTGCTTCATGGATAGTATGACTTGAGGTATCTTGCATGCCAGGGGTGCCTTAAGATTTCTCCATTTATATTATGCAGGTAGTAGGATCCACTTCCTACTACATCGTGTATTATATATGGCCCTCCCCATGTTGGTGCTAATTTTCCCATTTTTCTCTCGTTGATATTGCGGTATAGTTATTAGCACATACTGTCCTTCTACAAAGTTTCTAAGCTTAACCTTCTTATTGTATTCTCTTGTTAGCCTTCGTTGGTAATTCTCTATTCTTTGCAACGATATCTCCCTTCTTTCTTCCAGATCATCGAGCCTTTCTAACATCATATCTGTTGTGAGGTTCTTTTCCCATTCTTCGGTCTTCGTAGTGGGAATGATGATCTCTGTTGGAATGAATGCTTCAGCTCCATAAGTTAGGAGAAATGGAGATACACCGGTTACAGATCTTCATGTGGTTCGATATGACCATAATACATTATGTAGCTGCTCACACCATCGGCCCTTGTGTTCTTCTAGTGATTTATTGAGAATAAGAGCGAGAGTTTTGTTCGTGGGTTTCGGCTTGTCCGTTGCTCCGAGGGTAGATAGGAGTCGATTTGTTCTTCCCGATCTTGAACGTATCGAAGAGCATATCTATGTTCTTTCCTTGTAGTTGCTTTCCATTGTTGGATACAATCTCTGCAGGAATGCCAAACCTACGAATGATGTTCCAAAAGATAAAAGTAAATATGTCTACATCTCTGATCCTGGCTAGAGCTTTGGCTTCCACCCATTTTCTAAAATAGTCCGTGGCCACGATTAAGAATCGTATTTTCCCCGATCCTTGACCCGGGGGTCCGATGATATCTATGCCCCATTTTGCGAATGGCGGGGACTATCTACCGAGTTTAGTTTCGTTTTAGGGGCATGGATTCCCTTAGCGAACAAGCGACATTCTTCGCATCTTCTAGACATTCTGGCAGTGTCATGTATCATCTGTGGCCAGTAATATCCTTGCATCTTAGCTTTGTCGGCTAATGACTCATCTCTTTGTGGTTGCCTGCGTCTCCATAGTAGATCTCCTTAATGATACGATGGCCTTCCTCTCTAGATAAGCAGCGTAGTAGGGGGACGAGGAAAGATTTCTTGTAAAGAACTCCGTCTCGAAGATCGTATCTCCCCGCCTTTGATTGTATTTTTCGAGCTTGTTTCACGTCCGTGGGTAATGCCCCTTCCTTAAGAAAAAGATGGACTTCGGTTCTCCAATCTACTTCGTTGCGGAAATCTTCATCCTTGTTTGCTCTTGATAAAATATCATCTTCAACGAAGTCTTCGGCAATATCCTCTCCTACGTCATCGTCAGCAATATCCTCCCCTACATCGTCTTTACGATTTGTAGCGAAGGTTTGTTCTGGAATAATCGAAGGTTCGTATATTCTTGATATCTTGATAGCTTTAATGTTCTCATCCTTCAGCATTGATGAAATGTAGGCTAAGGCGTCGGCATGTCTTAGATCTTTCCTGCGTAGGTGTCGGAACTTGATGTTTGGTATTTGCGATGCTAGAGTTTGAACCAGGGCCATATATGCTGACAAAGTCTCGTCATAGGTGTTATATTCAAGCTCTATTTGTCAAATGACTAGCTGTGAGTCGCTTGTTAAGAGCACGTCGGTTATTCCCATTTCTATGATGAATCGAAGAGCATGTACCACGACTTCGTATTCCACTATGTTGTTGGTGTGTTCCTTAAACTCCAATCTAAGTGCGTGCACGATTCTATCCCCGGTAGGTGTTGTGATTACGATCCCTATGCCTGCTCCTTCCTTATTCCTGGACCCATCGACGAAGACTTCCTATCTTCTTTGGCTTGAGGGCTAGAGTACATCTTTCAGATCCTTTCTGTCTTCCTCAGCTCCTGGTATGTCTTTCACTTCTTCGCCGTTATCCAGAGGTAGGTCCGCTAGGAAATCTGCCAAGACTTGCGACTTTTGTGCGGTTTGGATCTCGTGGATAGTATTGAATTGCTCCAATTGCGTATTCCACTTTGCTAGTCTTCCTACTTTTCCGGCATTTTTGAGGACAACTTTGTTAAGTGCATATTTTGCATATATTTAGTGTTGAATCCATGCTAGTAATTGCTATATATTCTTGCGAATTATTGTATATTACTCTTGTTTTTCTCTATTTGTGTCTTATTAGGTGAATCGTCCAAAAGAAGTGAATATGCACTTAATTGTGCAAAGAAAGAAGTTAGCTACAAGTGGAGAAGGGCCAAAGACCAAGTGGAACTCGTTCGATCCCAAGAGTTCTTGATATCATCTCGAAGATAACGAAAAGACGAAGCCAATGGCGAAAGAACGAGGTCATTCCGACATCGTATGAAGATTTTATGGGCATTTGAATCAAGTTAAAGTGCGCGAAGTTGTCGAAAAGTAGAGACACACAAAATTTATAAAGGCACCCATATTATTGATCAGGGCAACTATCATCTTTTTTATCACGTCTTCACGTGACTAGCAGGCGATTCTTTATGTTCACGACCAACAACAATGGTTCGAGTTGTGGATCGAGGTTAGCCATGGTAATGGGTTTGAGAAGTATCATAATGATGGTGTTCGAGATTGGCGGTGAATACCGAGATCTTTCTTTGTGGAAGACGGGGAAGAGATGGCGATGGATGAATAATGCCGAGAATAGTCGTGATAGAAAAGATCAAGGCATTGTTGCCATTGATCGATAGCGAGAGATAAGAGACGTAGCCAAGTTCGATTTGTTGATGGGTTTTGCCATGGTTGCGGTGGAAGTGACGAGAAGAGGCTCGAATGGCGGTAGATGATGGCGGTAATGAAAGCAGAAAAGGATGGGTCTCTTCTTTGTGGTTATCGGCCAAGCAAAGATTGGTGATCGACAGGGAAGAAGACCGATTTGATGGGCGACGGGCGAAGGTGACCGTTGGTTTTAGAAGCTGTGTCTTTGTAGATAGGATGCCGTTGGCAAGTGACGTGAATAAGAAGGAGATGGAGAGTTCGGTGATTGCAGTCAGCTCGGCTCGAGTGATGGCGGCGGATAATGGCGGTGGGTGCCGAAATCGATGGAGTCGTTGTTGCCTTTGTAGAGAGAAGTATATATGGGCTTAGCTCGAGTATTTGCTGTTGTTAATGAGATGGCGAGGTGATGAAACTTAACGAGAGACGATGGCAGTGAGAAGATGAACTTCCATTGTTGATGGTAAAGTCTGCTCAGGATGGATGGTTTCGCTGAGGTGATAATGCTGCTGACGGAAGAACGGAGAGTAAGTGGTGATGGGTGCAGGTGTGATTCGACGGTGGTCTGTGGTTGGTTTTTAATGGTTCCGGTGACAAGATAGGTTGAGCAGTAAGAGTTATCGAGTTGAGTCTGCTGGATTTTGACTGTGATGATGTTGATCAGTGACGAAGTTGCATATTGCAGTAAGTAGATGATGCAGCCAATGATCGGTGATAGAAGAGCATGGCAGAGAGTACGAAAGATGGCTTTGACAATTGGATCTGGAGTTCGAGTTAGAGCATAGAACTCGAGAGAAGACATGGATAATGTTGATGGCAGAGTTGGTGGAGCTCGATAATGTGTTAAGTAGAGATAGAACGAGATGGAGAATACAAGGCAGAGATGACAGTTATACCATGGAGCTCGAGCTAGGCAGATTCAGGGAAGGTACGTCGAGCAGAGAAGATGGGGACCGATAACGATGAAGTTCGATCATGACAAAAGTCCAAGGACCGGGGACGAGAAGTATGGATAGTCCGATCGGCTCGAGGTTGCAAAGCAAAGCGAGTTTGTCGCCGATCACCGATTTTTGCTATATCGGGATGATGAAGTTTGTGAGTCCGTGGAAGCATTGGTTAGAATTTGAAAACTCGGATGATTGTAAAACTCACGGAGGAGAAGTGTTCGCGGAAGTTTTGGTCGAGAAACTGAAATCCCGTAACTTTCAATCTTCACGGACAGAGGAGTAGCCGAGAATTGTGGCGGAGGAATGTAAAAATCCAGGGAAATATATTTCCCGCGATCACCAGACTGTCCGCGGATTGGAAGAGGACATAAGGATAGTTGAACTAATAAGCTTCATTATAATTGGGTCGGGCCTTTGCAATCCGGGCAAGCTCACTTGGCTGTTTCAGCCATTTTATGCACGACTAAAGCTTGGGTCGTGACTTGCTTTTGGAAGTTGCGAGTTTTGGCAATTGCTTTGGCATGGGATTTGATGCACGGGACTTTCTCTCTTGGAGACATATAAAAGAAGACTTCTTAACCTATCATATATATCTCTACATCTCATAATATACTTTTGTTCTTCATAAAATATTTTAGGTTTACCCATTTAGGGGAAACCAGAAACAGTGTAAACATGAGAGGCTAAACTTTATTGATTAAGGATGAATTCAATGTTCTAGCGTGAAGCTCTATTATTATACAAGTTTGTTCGGAGTTTTAATCACATCATCGTTTGTTTTCACTATTTGATCTTTATGAGTAATTATTGGATTGATTTGGAGTGCACGCTAGATTGATTTACTAATTGTTCTATTGCTAGTATTGAGTTAGGAGATAAGTAATCGTCGAATAATTCATACACAAGTAGAAATCACGAGACCTTGCGAGGGATTACGTGGAGCAATTGCAGTGAAGATAACACCAGCAAGTGAACCTTGAGCTAAGAGTTTAACTACTGGGATCAACCTAATTCACAAAGCCTAAGCGTTCGATCGGATTACACCTTGAGTGAGCTACTACTTGGTGGTTCGTTTGGATAGAATCGATATTGGAGAGCTTCCGTATCCATGGTAAAAGGAGTTTTGAGGATAGCACGAGCTATTTGCTTTCCTACGGTTGGTGATGAATGGTTCTAACGAAGATAGATAAGTATACTAATCCAGTTATCGCTTGGTAACGACGAAGGATTCCTTGATCATCTCTTTCTTTTATTTGTTATTATTTCTATTTGACTTTAAACCAACCCCATTTCACTTTGTTTTGCTATCTAAATAACATATCAATTACACTCTGTGGGAACGATCCTTACTACCGCTATATTACTAGTTAATTAGTGGGAAATATATTGATTAATTTGTTGTGGTTACGACACGCATCAAATTTTTGCGCAAGATTCTTGGGAGCGGTTGTTAATTGATTTGTTATTTGTTTAGCTTGTTTTTGTTTTAAATTTTTTTTTTCTTGTATTCTTGTGAGTCGTCATGTTTCCTTATGGACATAACATGTACGGAGCACAAGACCAATCATCATATTATTGTGGTAATCAATTTGGATTTCAACCTCATTCATATAACAACTACCAACCATACCCTACGGAGCCTTATGGATACTCTCATACATATCAACAACCTTATGACGGGTATGTAAGTGAGCAATCAAAGGGATGGGAGGATAGTTATGCTTCGATCGTTGTTTTCTAGTAATGTGCAGATTTGAGAGAGTTTGGAAAGACCTACTCCTCTTTATCATGTTCTTTCGTCATTTATGTCAAAAGAAGAGATACGGTCACGAAAATTTAAGTAAGTGAATAATGGCGGAAAACGTATTAATATCAGAAAACTTTCTAAACAATATGATCAGTTAGAAGAAGTTTGGAGCATCGAAAAGACCCTCGAAGAAATCAACAAGGTAATACGAACGGAACTTCAACGTCGTTGGGATATTGAAGATTATGAGGTTGACGAAGACTCTGATGAAGATGAGCAACCTTTGGAAAATCCTTGCAATAATGGTAATTTTATTTCAACTCCGTATCATAATAACGATCACTCGCCTATTCAAAAGGACGAGAATGAATATGACATAACCGTTGTTATAAACGATTGTAACGTACTCAAACAATGATTTTAAGATTTGCACCAATGAACTAGAATTTCTAGGAGATGATTTCGATTCGATGAAGAGTTTGTTGAAGAAATAGAGATTGAGAATGAAACCAAATTGGTTGAAGTTGTGGAAGACCCAATTGAACTTGCCAAGGATTATATTGATCTTTGAGATTACGGTTGAAAGGGACGAAGAATGGCTAAATAGTTTGATAGAGGACCACGATACGAGACGAGGTAAATAATTCATTGCAATTCTTTAAGAATGATGAGGATCCTGTAATACAAGAGATTGTGGAAGGTTTGTCTAATCCTTTGCATATTTCTAAATCTTTTGATATACATCGCTTAGGATTGGAGTTGTGTGCTTCCAAAGTTTTAACGGATTATTTTGCTTCTAAGTATCTACCACTTGATGTATTTGATTATAGCATTGTGCGAGGGTTCATCGAGAGGAACCCGAAGAAGTTCCCTTGTTTTCTGTTCTCTATCCACTTCCGAGTGTAGAAAGGACTAAGTGTGGGGGAAACTTTCAAGCTATAACAATTTCATTATTCATATATTATGATAATCATTGTGTGAAGTTGTTACTAGAATTGCAGATTGTTTTCTGGGCAGACTACCAGATTTTCAGATTGTTGGTATATGGACGATAACAAGAGAGTCGGGCTGATGACTTTAAACTAAGCGCTAAATGGGAGGCAACCCATAGGTTTTGTATCTTAATCACGTTTATTTTTTGTTTTTATTTTTTTCATATCATATTTGCATCCCCATGTTTAATTTCATTGAGTCCGAATCTATCTTAGAAGAGAATTATGACGAATACCTTTCCGTCAGAAAAATTCAGACTGCGCGTAGTTCAGTCCAGAGACCATAACTGTCAGACCGTTTATCTAAACACCGTTCCCTTTTGACACTGTGTAGAAAACACGTAGATGAACAACTTTTGTGGAATGAAGTTTTTACAAATTCCTTACCAATTTGTACAGTCTTTGCGTTTTATCTCTGTTACGTGTAATTCAGAATTTTCAGTTTTCTGATTGAGGAAAATGTGAAGTTTAAGTGTGGGGGAGTCTTTTGCATATAGAGTTTTTAGCCTTTCTTTTGCATATAGAGTTTTTAGCCTTTTTGAGTCAAAATTTTTGTATATATTTGAATAAGACCTCCAACTTGTAGAGATTTTAGAGTCACTAGCATACTTCTAGGTATGTTTACATAGAGATTCGACCGACATAATCGAACTTGGAAGTGTTAGAGAACTACATTCGGATTTCTTACTTGTTAGAGTGTTAAATAATGGATTTAATCATGCCGGTGATGCAAATTAGAGCAGGGAGAAATGCATTATTAGAGTTGCCGATCAATCATTAGTGGAGACTACCTATTTTCAAATCAATGAGGCACAGACCAAATTTCTTTGTAGCCGACTAAAGAGCTTTCTTTTGAGTGTGTGTCACCGTACGTTAATTCGGGTAGAATGGTGAGCTACCCAACCTCCCACTAATAGAAGCACTATTTTTGATCTCTTGAGTGCTAATTTTGTCGATCATGAGGGTGTCGTCTATAGATGAACACCACCTTCTTGTAGTTTGATTTGCAGTTAGCACCATTCTCTCTCGCCAACAACAGGTCCATAGAAACACCATCATCATCAACAAGTGGAGCAACATCAAAATCTACAAGGAAAGTTGAAGACGTTTGAGGTTTACAAGCAACAATACGAGTAAGAGCAAATTTCATATCCAAGTAAAGCAACATACAATGAGATGATTTTTATAAACATGTTGAGACTTACATATTAGGAACGGAATTCTATATCTAAGTATGAAGACTTATTTACAAGAGCGAAGAAAATCAAAAGATGAGAGTTATTGAAGTTTATGATACAAAGACAATACAAGTTGTAAAGATCAAAGTGGTAAAGTACTTCTTTCATGGCCATGTTATTTTGATTTTGTTATTATTTTTGTAGTTGCAATCTTTTTGTTAAAAAAAAAAAAAAAAAAAGAAAAAAAAAAAAGAAAAAAAGAAAAAGAAAAGAGAAAATACAAAAAGATTTGCATTTAGGTTGTTATTTGTTCAATAAGGCCATGGGAAGAAAAATCTATAAGGAAGTATCAAGCAATAAGGAAATTGAAGAGAATGAGTTATAAATTGTCAGAGTTCTACGAAGTTCAAGAGTTTATCATCAGCGGTTGAAGACCGAAGACGAAGACCAAGAAGATGAAGAAGATGAAGAAGACGTTTCTATTGGATCTTTGTGAGAGTGGTGCTTTCATCATTGCAATCGATGTGAAGGTGGTAAGTACTCTCATCCTCGATAATAGTGGTTGATTTCCTTTCTTAGAGATCATCAGAAAAAGTCTTTTATTTTCCACGATTTTGTGGAGTCTCCAGAAATTATTTCGGAAGGTCTCCTTCCCACCATTCAATGTGTGTAGGATTCTCTCTTCATTCCTACCTGCACACATGTGAGACCCATAAAAAAGCCATCTTTTTGAGTGCAATTATCATAAAATCCTTTTAAGTGAGGCAGAAGTCGAGGCGAAATGCTTATTGATCGCTCTCAAACACGCGTTCTCTCATTATGGTGTGGTTATTTCTCACTCAACATTTAAGAATGAGAATATGTTCTTTGGTATTTCTAACTTCTTATTACTAGCATGCAGAAACTCTATGTCCTCATAGCTCTTTGGATGCTTGGGAAGTCGGGAACGCTTTGAAGTTGGAGCGGAGTTTTGTGGGTATATCTCCGGTAAACCCTCACGAGACTATAACTCGTCCACTAGGGACACCTAGGGGTTTAAAGGCCTATTATTCATGCTAAGAGTAAACCGTATCCTCGGCGATATGGAGTTGTTGTATTTTAGATAGTTTGCTCGAGGACTAAAAAAGCCAAGTGTGGGGGAATTTGTTAAGTGCATATTTTGCATATATTTAGTGTTGAATCCATGCTAGTAATTGCTATATATTCTTGCGAATTATTGTATATTACTCTTGTTTTTCTCTATTTGTGTCTTATTAGGTGAATCGTCCAAAAGAAGTGAATATGCACTTAATTGTGCAAAGAAAGAAGTTAGATACAAGTGGAGAAGGGCCAAAGACCAAGTGGAACTCGTTCGATCCCAAGAGTTCTTGATATCATCTAGAAGATAACGAAAAGACGAAGCCAATGGCGTAAGAACGAGGTCATTCCGACATCGTATGAAGATTTTATGGGCATTTAAATCAAGTTAAAGTGCGCGAAGTTGTCGAAAAGTAGAGACACACAGAATTTATAAAGGCACCCATATTATTGATCAGGGCAACTATCATCTTTTTCATCACGTCTTCACGTGACTAGCAGGCGATTCTTTATGTTCACGACCAACAACAATGGTTCAGTTGTGGATCGAGGTTAGCCAGGGTAATGGGTTTGAGAAGTATCATAATGATGGTGTCGAGATTGGCAGTGAATACTGAGATGCTGCTGTGGAAGACAGGGAAGAGATGACAGTGACTGAATAATGCCGAGAATAGTCGTGATAGAAAAGATCAAGCATTGTTGCCATTGATCTGATAGCAGAGATAGTACGTAGCCAAGTTCGAGCTGTTGATGGGTTTTGCCATGGTTGCAGCTGGAAGTGACGAAGAGGCTCGAATGGCGTAGATGATGGCAAAGAATGAATGTAAGCAAAAGGATGGGTCTTCTTCTTTGTGGTTATCGGCGGCAAAGATTGGTGATCGACGGGAAGAAGACCGATTTGATGGCAGCCCGGACAGGCAGAAGGTGATTGTTGGTTTTAGAAAGCTGGTGTTGTAGATATTGCCCGTTGGCGATGACGTGAATAAGAAGGAGATGGAGAGTTCGGTGATTGCAGGTCAGCTCAGCTCGAGTGATGGCAGCGGATAATGGCAGTGAGTGCCGAAATCGATGGAGTCGTTGTTGCCACTGTTAGAGAAGTATATATGGGCTTAGCTCGAGTATTTTTGTTGTTAATGAGATGGCGGGTGATGAAGCTTAACGAGACGATGACGGTGAGAAGATGAGCTTCCATTGTTGATGGTAAAGTCTGCTTCGGGATGGATGGTTTATTTGAGGTGATAATGCTTTGACGGAAGAACGGAGAGTAAGTGGTGATGGGTGCATTTTGTGATTCGACGGTGGTCTTGTGGTTGGTTTTTAATGGTTCCGGTGACAAGATAGGTTGAGCAAGAAGAGTTATCGAGTTGAGTCTGCTGGAGTTCGATTTGTGATGATGTTGATCGTGGATGATTGCATATCGCGATAAGTAGATGATGCGGCCAATGATCGGTGATAGAAGAGCATGGCGGAGAGTACGAAAGATGGTTGTGACAATTGGATCCGGAGTTCGAGTTAGAGCATGGAACTCGAGAGAAGACATGGATAATGTTGATGGCAGAGTTGGTGGAGCTCGATAATGTGTTAAGTAGAGATAGAACGAGATGGAGAATACAAGGCAGAGATGATAGTTGTAGCATGGAGCTCGAGCTAGGCAGATTCAGGGAAGGTACGTCGAGCAGAGAAGATGGGAACCGATAACGATGAAGTTCGATCATGACAAAAGTCCAAGGAACGGGGATCGAGAAGTATGGATAGTCCGATCGGCTCGAGGTTGCAAAGCAAAGCGAGTTTCTTCACGATCACCCGATGTCGTTTGCTATATCGGGATGATGAAGCTGTGAGTCCGTGAAAGCATTGGTTAGAATTTGAAAACTCGGATGATCGTAAAACTCACGGAGGGAGAAGTGTTCGCGGAAGTTTTGGTCGAGCGAAATCCGTAACTTTCAATCTTCACGGACAGAGAGTAGCCGAGAATTGTGGCGGAGGAATGTAAAAATCCAGGTAAATATATTTCCCGCGATCACCCACTGGATGTCGCTGATTGGAAGAGGACATAAGGACAGATTGAACTAATAAGCTTCATTATAATTGGGTCGGGCCTTTGCAATCCGGGCAAGCTCACTTGGTTGTTTCAGCCATTTTATGCACGACTAAAGCTTGGGTCGTGACTTGCTTTTGGAAGTTGCGAGTTTTGGCAATTGCTTTGGCATGGGATTTGATGCACGGGACTTTCTCTCTTGGAGACATATAAAAGAAGACTTCTTAACCTATCATATATATCTCTACATCTCATTATACACTTTTGTTCTTCATAAAAAAATTTAGGGTTTACCCCTTTAGGGGGAAACTGAGAAACGGTGTAAACATGAGAGGCTAAACTTTATTGATTAAGGATGAATTCAATGTTCTAGCGTGAAGCTCTATTATTATACAAGTTTGTTCGGAGTTTTAATCACATCATCGTTTGTTTTCACTATTTGATCTTTATGAGTAATTATTGGATTGATTTGGAGTGCACGCTAGATTGATTTACTAATTGTTCTATTGCTAGTATTGAGTTAGGAGATAAGTAATCGTCGAATAATTCATACACAAGTAGAAATCGCGAGACCTTGCAGAGGGATTCTGTGGAGCAATTGCGAGTGAAGATAACACCAGCAAGTGAACCTTGAGCTAAGAGTTTAACTACTGGGATCAACCTAATTCACAAAGCCTAAGCGTTCGATCGGATTACACCTTGAGTGAGCTACTACTTGGTGGTTCGTTTGGATAGAATCGATATTGGAGAGCTTAGTATCCGTGGTAAAAGGAGTTTTGAGGATAGCACCGAGCTAGCCGCTTTCCTACGGTTGGTGATGAATGGTTCTAACGAAGATAGATAAGTATACTAATCCGATTATCGCTTGGTAACGCATTTAAGGATTCCTTGATCATCTCTTTCTTTTATTTGTTATTATTTCTATTTGACTTTAAACCAACCCCCATTTCACTTTGTTTTGCTATCTAAATAACATATCAATTACACAGCTCTCTGTGGGAACGATCCTTACTACCGCTATATTACTAGTTAATTAGTGGGAAATATATTGATTAATTTGTTGTGGTTACGACACGCATCAAATTTTGGCGCCGTTGCCGGGTTTTTTTTTTTTTTTTTTGTTAAGTCAAAAATTGTATTAAGGAAAAATATTTACAAGATAGTTAGTGAGAAAAGAGGTCACAGCAACCCCAAAAACTCACAAAACTATTTAAAGCGAAAATAAGATACATTTGGAAATTCAATAGCATTTAGAAACACCGGACGACCAATATAACTAATCCTTACACGAGTCCAATAAGCAACCACTCTTCGCCATTTTAGCAGCAAAAAATTTGCTTCACGATAAGTGTGAATAAAAATGATGGACGATACATATTCTTGACATCTTCCCAACGTTGTGCGCAAAAACCAGGGCACACTATCTCCTTCTAAAGCTTTTATCACACTACTCGAATCAGATCGAATCAAAATATTTGTATACCCAAACTGAACGCCCATTCAAGCCCAACTAGAATTAGACTGACTCGCCATGTAATTAGATATAACACCAAGACCAATGCACATTGCACCCACCACTTCACAGCTCTCAATTCTAGCCACCACGCCAGCCCCGCCACACCCGGATTCCCCCTTGAGGCACCGTCGCAACACAAAGAAGCAATTGGTTATGCATTGGAGGAAACCAATGACACTCTACTGTGTTCAATAATCTTCACTCTACGGAATTTAACTCGAAAAATTTCAGAATCAGTAAATCTTCAACAATATTGAACATTGTTCCTTGCATTCTCGACGAATACTCATGGATGAGGTTGAAAACGCGTTTTTGGAAGAAAATCAAAGACGGCTTTTTGTTCTCATACACCATTTTGTTGCGTTGATACCACAACTCAGATCGAACCACCAAAATAGAGACCAACCACAGATCCTTAATCATTCTACTACAACCTTTCGCAACTTTGTTTGTGCGATCAAATTGTAATGAGGTATAAGCTTAAAAATACCTGCCAACCACTCCCAAGCTTGTTTTGCAAATCTACGACTCCATAGGACATGCTCCAACGATTCCTCCTCAATTTTGCAAATGTCGCATCTCATTTGCCAACGCAATCTTAAATCTGCTCCTTACTTTGTCCAAAGTTGCACAAGCTCCTCGAACAAATTTCCAATTTTGAGCCGCCAAAGATGGGTGCACAACCCTTTTCCACAAGCAACCTAGCTTCCTCGTAGGTGGGAATTTAGTTCGCACCAACTCCCTTGCAGTCTTGACAGAAAACACTCCCTTAAGGTCCAACATCCAGACTTTTTTATCACTCCCGTTGCGACGATTTGGCAGCCTATCCAAAGCACCACACCAAAGCATTTGTTAGCGCCTCCAAATGAGTTCCCTCCAACTGCCATTGCCGGGGAGCGGTTGTTAATTGATTTGTTATTTGTTTAGCTTGTTTTTGTTTTAAATTTTTTTTTTCTTGTGTTCTTGTGAGTCGTCATGTTTCCTTATGGACATAACATGTACGGAGCACAAGACCAATCATCATATTATTGTGGTAATCAATTTGGATTTCAACCTCATTCATATAACAACTACCAACCATACCCTACGGAGCCTTATGGATACTCTCATACATATCAACAACCTTATGACGGGTATGTAAGTGAGCAATCAAAGGGATGGGAGGATAGTTATGCTTCGATCAGTTGTTTTATAGTAATGTGCGAGATTTGAGAGAGTTTGGAAAGACCTACTCCTCTTTATCATGTTCTTTCGTCATTTATGTCAAAAGAAGAGATACGGTGATGAAAATTTCGTCATGAATAATGGCGGAAAACGTATTAATATCCGAAAACTTTCTAAACAATATGATCAGTTAGAAGAAGCTGGAGCATCAGAAAAGACCCTCGAAGAAATCAACAAGGTAATACGAACGGAACTTCAACGTCGTTGGGATATTGAAGATTATGAGGTTGACGAAGACTCTGATGAAGATGAGCAACCTTTGGAAAATCCTTGCAATAATGGTAATGTTATTTCAACTCCGTATCATAATAACGATCACTCGCCTATTCAAAAGGACGAGAATGAATATGACATAACCGTTGTTATAAACGGTGTAACGTACTCAAACAATGATTTTAAGATTTGCACCAATGAACTAGAATTTCTAGGAGATGATTTCGATTCCGATAAAGAGTTTGTTGAAGAAATAGAGATTGAGAATGAAACCAAATTGGTTGAAGTTGTGGAAGACCCAATTGAACTTGCCAAGGATTATATTGATGCCTGAGATTACGGTTGAAGCAGACGAAGAATGGATAAATAGTTTGATAGAGGACCACGATACAGACGAGGTAAATAATTCATTGCAATTCTTTAAGAATGATGAGGATCCTGTAATACAAGAGATTGTGGAAGGTTTGTCTAATCCTTTGCATATTTCTAAATCTTTTGATCTACATCACTTAGGATTGGAGTTGTGTGCTTCCAAAGTTTTAACGGATTATTTTGCTTCTAAGTATCTACCACTTGATGTATTTGATTATAGCATTGTGCAGGTTCATCGAGAGGAACCCGAAGAAGTTCCCTTGTTTTCTGTTCTCTATCCACTTCCGAGTGTAGAAAGGACTAAGTGTGGGGGAAACTTTCAAGCTATAACAATTTCATTATTCATATATTATGCTAATCATTGTGTGAAGTTGTTACTAGAATTGCAGATTGTTTTCTGGGCAGACTACCAGATTTTCAGATTGTTGGTATATGGACGATAACAAGAGAGTCGGGCTGACGACTTTAAACCAAGCGCTAAATGGGAGGCAACCCATAGGTTTTGTATCTTAATCACGTTTATTTTTTGTTTTTATTTTTTTCATATCATATTTGCATCCCCATGTTTAATTTCATTGAGTCCGGAATCTATCTTAGAAGAGAATTATGACGAATACCTTTCCGTCAGAAAAATTCAGACTGCGCGTAGTTCAGTCCAGAGACCATAACTGTCAGACCGTTTATCTAAACACCGTTCCCTTTTGACACTGTGTAGAAAACACGTAGATGAACAACTTTTGTGAAATGGAGTTTTTACAAATTCCTTACCAATTTGTACATTTTTTGCGTTTTATCTGCTGTTACGTCAGAATTCAGAATTTTCAGTTTTACACATTGAGGAAAATGTGAAGTTTAAGTGTGGGGGAGTCTTTTGCATATAGAGTTTTTAGCCTTTCTTTTGCATATAGAGTTTTTAGCCTTTTTGAGTCAAAATTTTTGTATATATTTGAATAAGACCTCCAACTTGTAGAGATTTTAGAGTCACTAGCATACTTCTAGGTATGTTTACATAGAGATTAACCGACATAACCGAACTTGGACGTGTTAGAGAACTACATTCGGATTTCTTACTTGTTAGAGTGTTAAATAATGGATTTAATCATGCCGGTGATGCAAATTAGGAGCAGGGAGAAATGCATTATTAGAGTTGCTGATCAATCATTAGTGGAGACTACCTATTTTCAAATCAACAGCGAGGCACTGGACCAAATTTCTTTGTAGCTGACTAAAGAGCTTTCTTTTGAGTGTGTGTCACCGTACGTTAATTCCGGGTAGAATGGTGAGCTACCCAACCTCCCACTAATAGAAGCACTATTTTTGATCTCTTGAGTGCTAATTTTGTCAATCATGAGGGTGACGTCTATAGATGAAAACCACCTTCTTGTAGTTTGATTTGCGAGTTAGCACCATTCTCTCTCTCGCCAACAACAGTCCATAAAAACACCATCATCATCAACAAGTGGAGCAACATCAAAATCTACAAGGAAAGTTGAAGACGTTTGAGGTTTACAAGCAACAATACGAGTAAGAGCAAATTTCATATCCAAGTAAAGCAACATACAATGAGATGATTTTTATAAACATGTTGGAGACTTACATATTAGGAACGGAATTCTATATCTAAGTATGAAGACTTATTTACAAGAGCGAAGAAAATCAAAAGATGAGAGTTATTGAAGTTTATGATACAAAGACAATACAAGTTGTAAAGATCAAAGTGGTAAAGTACTTCTTTCATGGCCATGTTATTTTGATTTTGTTATTATTTTTGTAGTTGCAATCTTTTTGTTAAAAAAAAAAAGAAAAAAAAAAGAAAAAAAGAAAAAGAAAAAAAGAAAAAGAAAAGAGAAAATACAAAAAGATTTGCATTTAGGTTGTTATTTGTTCAATAAGGCCATGGGGAAGAAAAATCTATAAGGAAGTATCAAGCAATAAGGAAATTGAAGAGAATGAGTTATAAATTGTCGAGTTCTACGAAGTTCAAGAGTTTATCATCGCCGATTTGAAGACCGAAGACGAAGACCAAGAAGATGAAGAAGATGAAGAAGACGTTTCTATTGGATGCTGTGAGAGTGGTGCTTTCATCATTGCAATCAGATGTGAAGGTGGTAAGTACTCTCATCCTCGATAATAGTGGTTGATTTCCTTTCTTAGAGATCATCAGAAAAAGTCTTTTATTTTCCACGATTTTGTGGAGTCTCCAGAAATTATTTCGGAAGGTCTCCTTCCCACCATTCAACGTGTGTAGGATTCTCTCTTCATTCCTACCTGCACACATGTGAGACCCATAAAAAAGCCATCTTTTTGAGTGCAATTATCATAAAATCCCTTTAATTGAGGCGAAGTCGAGGCGAAATGCTTATTGATCGCTCTCAAACACGCGTTCTCTCATTATGGTGTGGTTATTTCTCACTCAACATTTAAGAATGAGAATATGTTCTTTGGTATTTCTAACTTCTTATTACTAGCATGCAGAAACTCTATGTCCTCATAGCTCTTTGGATGCTTGGGAAGTTGGGAACGCTTTGAAGTTGGAGAGGAGTTTTGTGGGTATATCTCGGTAAACCCTCACGAGACTATAACTCGTCCACTAGGGACACCTAGGGGTTTAAAGGCCTGTAATTCATGCTAAGAGTAACCGTATCCTCGGCGATATGGAGTTGTTGTATTTTAGATAGTTTGCTCGAGGACTAGCAAAAGCCAAGTGTGGGGGAATTTGTTAAGTGCATATTTTGCATATATTTAGTGTTGAATCCATGCTAGTAATTGCTATATATTCTTGCGAATTATTGTATATTACTCTTGTTTTTCTCTATTTGTGTCTTATTAGGTGAATCGTCCAAAAGAAGTGAATATGCACTTAATTGTGCAAAGAAAGAAGTTAGCTACAAGTGGAGAAGGGCCAAAGACCAAGTGGAACTCGTTCGATCCCAAGAGTTCTTGATATCATCTAGAAGATAACGAAAAGACGAAGCCAATGGCGTAAGAACGAGGTCATTCCGACATCGTATGAAGATTTTATGGGCATTTAAATCAAGTTAAAGTGCGAAGTTGTCGAAAAGTAGAGACACACAAGAATTTATAAAGGCACCCATATTATTGATCGTGGCAACTATCATCTTTTTCATCACGTCTTCACGTGACTAGCGGCGATTCTTTATGTTCACGACCAACAACAATGGTTGATTGTGGATCGAGGTTAGCTTGAGGTAATGGGTTTGAGAAGTATCATAATGATGGTGTCGAGATTGGCGATGAATACTAAGATGTCTTTGTAGAAGACGAGGAAGAGATGGCAAAGATTGAATAATGCCGAGAATAGTCGTGATAGAAAAGATCAAGCATTGTTGCCATTGATCGATAGCGAGATAGTACGTAGCCAAGTTCGATTGTTGATGGGTTTTGCCATTGTTGCACTGGAAGTGACGAGAAGAGGCTCGAATGGCGAGTAGATGATGGCGTGAATGAGCAGTAATGCGAAAAGGATGGGTCTGCATCTGCTGTGGTTATATTTGCAAAGATTGGTGATCGACGGGGAAGAAGACCGATTTGATGGCAGCGACGGGCGAAGGTGATTGTTGGTTTTAGAAACCGGTGTCGTAGATACGCCGTTGGCGATGATGTGAATAAGAAGGAGATGGAGAGTTCGGTGATTGCAGGTCAGCTCAGCTCGAGTGATGGCAGCGGATAATGGCAGTGAGTGCCGAAATCGATGGAGTCGTTGTTGCCACTGTTAGAGAAGTATATATGGGCTTAACTCGAGTATTTGCTGTTGTTAATGAGATGGCAGGTGATGAAGCTTAACAGAGACGATGGCAGTGAGAAGATGAGCTTCCATTGTTGATGGTAAAGTCTTTCGGGATGGATGGTTTATTTGAGGTGATAATGTGCTGACGGAAGAACGGAGAGTAAGTGGTGATGGGTGCAGGCATTTGTGATTCGACGGTGGTCTGTGGTTGGTTTTTAATGGTTCGGTGACAAGATAGGTTGAGCAAGAAGAGTTATCGAGTTGAGTCTGCTGGAGTTCGATTTGTGATGATGTTGATCGTGTGACGAAGTTGCATATCGCAAGTAAGTAGATGATGCGCCCAATGATCGGTGATAGAAGAGCATGGCAGAGAGTACGAAAGATGGCTGTGACAATTGGATCTGGAGTTCGAGTTAGAGCATGGAACTCGAGAGAAGACATGGATAATGTTGATGGCAGAGTTGGTGGAGCTCGATAATGTGTTAAGTAGAGATAGAACGAGATGGAGAATACAAGGCAGAGATGACAGTTATAGCATGGAGCTCGATCTAGGCAGATTCAGGGAAGGTACGTCGAGCAGAGAAGATGGGGACCGATAACGATGAAGTTCGATCATGACAAAAGTCCAAGGAACGGGGGACTGAGAAGTATGGATAGTCTGATCAGCTCGAGGTTGCAAAGCAAAGCAGAGTTTGCTGCTGATCAGCTGATGTCGCTGCTATATCGGGATGATGAAGCTGTGAGTCCGTGGAAGCATTGGTTAGAATTTGAAAACTCAGATGATTGTAAAACTCATGGAGGGAGAAGTGTTCGCGGAAGTTTTGGTCGAGAAACTGAAATCCGTAACTTTCAATCTTCACGGACAGAGGAGTAGCCGAGAATTGTGGCGGAGGAATGTAAAAATCCAGGGAAATATATTTCCCGCGATCACCAGACTGTCCGCGGATTGGAAGAGTACATAAGTACAGTTGAACTAATAAGCTTCATTATAATTGGGTCGGGCCTTTGCAATCCGGGCAAGCTCACTTGGTCAAGCCAAATGACCATTTTATGCACGACTAAAGCTTGGGTCGTGACTTGCTTTTGGAAGTTGCGAGTTTTGGCAATTGCTTTGGCATGGGATTTGATGCACGGGACTTTCTCTCTTGGAGACATATAAAAGAAGACTTCTTAACCTATCATATATATCTCTACATCTCATAATACACTTTTGTTCTTCATAAAATATTTTAGGGTTTACCCCTTTAGGGGGAAACCGAGAAACGGTGTAAACATGAGAGGCTAAACTTTATTGATTAAGGATGAATTCAATGTTCTAGCGTGAAGCTCTATTATTATACAAGTTTGTTCGGAGTTTTAATCACATCATCGTTTGTTTTCACTATTTGATCTTTATGAGTAATTATTGGATTGATTTGGAGTGCACGCTAGATTGATTTACTAATTGTTCTATTGCTAGTATTGAGTTAGGAGATAAGTAATCGTCGAATAATTCATACACAAGTAGAAATCACGAGACCTTGCGGAGGGATTCTCTGTGGAGCAATTGCAGTGAAGATAACACCAGCAAGTGAACCTTGAGCTAAGAGTTTAACTCACTGGGATCAACCTAATTCACAAAGCCTAAGCGTTCGATCGGATTACACCTTGAGTGAGCTACTACTTGGTGGTTCGTTTGGATAGAATCGATATTGGAGAGCTTCCGTATCCGTGGTAAAAGGAGTTTTGAGGATAGCACCGAGCTAGCTGCTTTCCTACGGTTGGTGATGAATGGTTCTAACGAAGATAGATAAGTATACTAATCCAGATTATCGCTTGGTAACGGCGAAGGATTCCTTGATCATCTCTTTCTTTTATTTGTTATTATTTCTATTTGACTTTAAACCAACCCCCATTTCACTTTGTTTTGCTATCTAAATAACATATCAATTACACAGCTCTCTGTGGGAACGATCCTTACTACCGCTATATTACTAGTTAATTAGTGGGAAATATATTGATTAATTTGTTGTGGTTACGACTGATGAGTGCCAAATATTGCATATTTCTACATCTATTTATTGGCATTTAACTCATCTTTGGTACTCAGAAATCAGATATTATCACAGATTCTGTATTTTCTTTGTTTTCAAGAATAAATATTTGTACTAATTAATTTTGTGTTTTTAGGTAGTAAATAAAGCGCGGAGAAATTGAGGAGCTAAAAGAGCAGAAAATTGGAGACGAGCGTCTATGGAGCAGAAAGCCAAAGCCCGCGCACGCATCGGTTCACACCACCCTGAGCCGTTGAGATCTCCATCTTATGCATCCAACGGTCGCTCCGTCCTTCCCATCAATACTCGATGCTCCCGCTCAACACCAAATCAGCTTGATTCTCCCTGAGCCGTTCAGATTTCACCCATCTTCATCCTACGGTCGCATCAACGGACGCATCGGATTCACCGAGATCCAACGCTCGCTATAGCCTCCTCATCGATCTTTGCTACACCCGCTTCACAACAAAACACCCTATACCTATACCCTCGACCAAAACCATTCTCACTTCCATCTTCTCTTTCTTCTCCGACACCTCTGCAGAGAAACCCATCCCCCTTCTTCTCTCGACCATACCATGGCAGAGCCACCTCCATCATCTCCTTACCCTGCCAACCGCGCCTGCAGCCACCCTCTCCACCTCTCTAGGTCTAGATATCTCTTTCTTAGCTTCTCCCAACCCTAGAAGCTAAATTAGAGATAACTAGAGCTAGGGTTTCTCCAACAACTATGCATGGTCGATTCAGAGACGAGTAAGAGAGGAAAGAGGTTTGGGTCAGTGTGTATTTGTTATTTTGAAATATTTGTGAGTTATAAATGTTGTTTTTGTTGTGAGAGAAAAACACAGAGCATGTTTTAGGGTTTAGTTTTTGTAACTCAATTTGAAGTCTTTTTATTCTCAAAGATAATGTTCTAAACACTTAGCTAGGGTGTAGATGAAACCCCATTGATTATATGAAGTTGATTCACATTTGAGTTTGATTCTTATTGTTTTGCATTGCATTAGGATTATTAGTCAATTGGTGAGCAAATTAGCTTTGTGATAGAGTGTCTTTGTAAGAAGACACTCTATACTAGGGGATAATTTGTGAAGTCAATTGGTATAATTTCCACCTGAATCTTCCAAAGGGAAGTGTAAGAACATAATTTGATGTGTGTTACCTTAATATAGGATTAGGGGGTGAATTCAATCACCCTAGTGCTCTCAAACCACTGTTACAACATCTTTGCTCCTCATTGCCTTAGTTTAGAGTCACAAATACACTTGATCGCATCGACAACCACAAAACAACCCTGACTTGTGTTACATTTCCTTGAATCAGTTAAGAAGCCTTTGTATCACCCTTGCATACACCATTTCTCTGTGGGATCGACCTGTGCTTGCCACACCTCCAATAGGCCTGTGCACTTGCAGTTTAACTTAGGAAAGCTCTTTTGCAGACCTATCAAGTTTTTGGCGCCGCTGCCGGGGAACTGGTAGTGTGTTGTGTAGTTCATAGTGTTTACTTTACTGTATTTCAGTCCATTCTTGTACATATGTGCCTTACAATCTTGCTCTTAATCACCGATTTGTGTTAACTTAGCTTAACTTTTGGTTTTCCCGTAACTTAGCTTAACTTAGCTTAAATTTATGCATTTTGTTCATCTTAGTTGCATCTTAGCTTAATTCACTTGCATTTGTATTTATCAATAATCGTACTTCATCTTTATCATTAGCTTTGTAGCTTACATTCATAAGCCCTGTGCTCTTTCATTTCTTTTTGCTAAACTTTGCATATCGCATCATTGGACAAGTATCTCATCCCCTGTAACTTGGTCCTTACTGAGCAGATAACCAAGCATCGTGGCTGCTTTTCATCTTGCAAGTATTGCTCTCTTGTTTTGAAATGAGCAATATTGAGAACTCGAGATTTTTCTCTTGAGTAGCGGTACTGTGGAGCAACTAAAGTAAAACCAAGGAGGATAAACAAAGGAGCAAAACCAAGGTGGAATTGCCTAAACCCAGTGCTATCTTTGGTGGTATTGTGTCTCAACCTTCCTTACAAGAATGAATGAATGATAGCTTGCTTGCTTGCTAGTTTGACCATTGTGTTGAATGCAGGACCTTGCTCACTGTTGAATTAGCTACCCTGCTCCCTTGCTAGCCCCTGAAGCTGCAAGTTTGAGCTTAGCCTGTGAAAACCAAGTTGGTTGAACAATCCCAGTTGAAGTCAACAGAGATAGTTGACATCAACTAACCCTGTTGACATCCCTTGCATGCTCTATTCTATTGACTTGTATAACCACTTGTGTTGTCAACCCTGAGCTTGCCTGTAACCATCAGACTGGTCCCTTTGCATGATAAGTTGGATGCCTTCTTTGAGTATTGCTCGAGTCTTTGGATTTTTGCTTGACTCTCGTAACATTTGAATAAACTTGTTGCCATCCGAACCTGTCCTTGTGTGAGACCCGGTGAGCCAAGTTGTGCAAGACCCCGCATCTGCTTGCAATTTGTGCATAATCTCGAGTTTTGAGCTCAACCGACCTTCGCATCATTTGTGAAGCGCCAACACCGATTATTTCTTTGATTTATTTGCTCCTTCGTGAAGTTTATTTACATTGCAAATATATTGAGATTGTGTATCTCTTTGTTACATCCGCATCTATAAATTGTGTGTGCACCTTGGGTGCTTGAATGTGTTGGTGAGTAGTAGAGTTGCATTAGCATTTAGCTTGTTTTTCAAACACACAACCTTGCACATGCTTCACCATTGAGTGAGCACATACCATACCCCGTGCACCTCACAAAATTTCTTTACCAATCATTTGTCTTTGTGTCAATTCTTGTGTGAATTTGTGATTGCTGGGTTTGTCTTTGTGTCATCTGTGAGAACCAAGTGTATAAGTCTGTGTCTTTGTGTCTTTTGTTTTGAGAGTCTGTGCATTGCACCGTTGCTCGGTGCACCTTACTCAAGTTTGTGTCTTTGTGCAAAACCAACCAGCACATAACCTGTGTGTGTTCATTTGCCAACTTGTGCATAAAAACCTGCCTAAACCGACTGAGCTTCCAACCTAGGTGTCTTGTATTGCTCTGTGTTGTGCGAGCACATAAAAGCATCTTTGAGCTTAAACTGCCCTACACAAGTTTGTCTTTTGCTCAGTGCATCTTGCTCTCCTTGCTAAAGTTGAGTTTCCTTGCTATGCTCTGTGCCTGACCATAAAAACTTACACTCTCAACTGAGGCCCAACCACTGGGCTAAACCTTAGCTGATTTCTTTGGGCTAGAACCCGATTCTGTTGGCCGTGCACAAATCGAACCCAAACGGGCTCTCGCTTCGCACCAAACTCAAGCCCACATAACCAAACTGAAACCCATCCACATAGCTGGGCCTTACAACTTCAAAAGCCATCTTTTGGGCTTGAGTTTTGTATTAGTAGGTCATTTTTGAGTTTTTGCTTTTCTGTGTTGAACTTGCTTGTATGTTAACATGCTAGATGCGCTAGCTAGGCTATGATTGTGTCTTTTAGAGACCAAACAAATCGACTAGTTAGAATCCGCCGGACGAAATCGTCAAAGATACCCGACTCTTCCACGAAAGCCCAAGCCCATCCGAAATGAAACCATGGGTGATGAACAAAACCAACCCCGTAGTCTCAAGGACTACATGTACCCAACTAGGGCAAGCCAGCCCTCTTGCATCATTCTGCCAGGTGATGCTTGTCGGTTTGAATTGAAAGCAAGCACCATTCACATGCTACCGTGTTTAGAGGGGTCGATGCGAGAACCCCTACCATCACGTGAGAGATTTTGAGGATATTTGTGGGACTCTGCGTTTTAACCAAATGCCGAGAGGAGTCCCTCAAATTGAGATTGTTTCCTTTTTCTCGAAAGACAAAGCCAAGTCTTGGCTTCATGCCCTACAACCACAATCCATTACAACCTGGGATGACCTCACAAAAGAGTTTTTCAAAAGTTTTTTTCCCAAACCATAAGAGGCGACAATTCGCCAAAGTCTAAATGGTTTTGTGCAATTAGAAGACGAAACTCTAGCAAAGTACTTGGAGAGATTCAATGAATTATTGCTCCAATGTCCCCACCATGGTTTTGAAAAATGGAGACTCGTCCAAATATTGTATGAGGGTCTAGATGTTAGAACCCGTACCACAGTCGAGTCAATGTGCAATGGTGCATTTATTGACAAGAGTGCCGATGAGGCTTGGACTTTCTTAATCGAAGTCGCTGAAAAGACTCAACAATGGGAGTCCATCCGTGAACCGAGAAGGACTACCCCCGCACAAAATGTTCATAGAATCGAGTCGACTTTGAGGGAAATGCAAAAATGGCATCTTTGGCCGGAGAATAGAAGTGCTTGAGTTGGAAAAGAATGTAAAATTTAATGCCCCTACTCTCCATGACCAAATTGATATGGCCACTTGTGCCGCATGCCATAGTTCGACCACTTAGTGGACAAACTGTCCAGCATTTACATGCATTTCAAGAGTCCAAAACCGAGCAAGCCAATGCATTATACCATAGGCAAGAGAACAACCCTTATTCTCAAACCTACAACCCGGGTGGAGGAATCACCCTAACTTCTCATGGTCCAAGGGACCGGTACAAGGGGGACCAACAAATAACAACCAAGGATACTCATATCCTAGAAACCCCCAAATACCACCACATCCTCGGCACCCAGTGGAGAAAAAGACTAGCTTGGAAGAGGCGTGTCGTCATGTTAACCCAAAATTTTGCAAAACTTGAGAAAACCACCGACCAACGTCTCACAAACCTAGATCTTAAGATAGGTCAAATCGTGATGCATTGAATGAGAGAGAAAAAGGAAAACTTCCTAGTCAACCCCAACAAAATCCAAAGAATGTGTTTCAAGCGAGGCTCCTCTACCTCGCAATGAAACTTCACATAGTCAAGCGAATCTTTGTCACCACTCTCCGTAGTGGTAGAATTGTTGAGAACCATGTAGGTGTACCACCATCAAGCGAGTCTACATCGGACTCCCCAAGTACACACAACACCACCGAAAACATCTCTTTGTAGAGAAAGAATCCGAGCCCATTGATAAAACCAAGAGTCCTACCGATATAGATGTTCCTTTGCCAAGTCATGTACCTGTTGCTCCATTTCCACAACGGTTGGTGCAACAGAAGGGGGGTACCCAATACAACGAGATTTTGGAAATGTTCAAAAGAGTTAATATAAACATTCCATTTCTCGAAGCAATCAGGCAAATACCCGCCTATGCTAAATTTTTGAAGGACCTTTGCACACAAAAGCGAAATCTTCATGTGCATAAGCGTGCCTTTCTCCGAGCAAGTAAGTTCAATTATTTAAAACAAAACCCCACCTAAGTTCAAAGAGCCGGGTAGCCCAACTATCTCTTGTACTATAGGTGATCATACAATCAGAAAAGCTTTATTGGACTTAGGAGCTAGTGTGAATCTACTGCCATATTCCGTGTATGTGCAGTTAGGTCTTGGGGAATTGCAACCTACCCCCCGTTACGCTATAATTAGCGGACAGATCTGTGAAAATCCCTCGGGGAATCGTTGAAGATGTGCTAATTAAGGTTGATAAATTTTATTTCCCCGTGGACTTCATTGTGTTAGACACTCAACTTTGTGCAAAATCCCGAAAATCATATTCCCGTTATCTTAGGACGTCCCTTCTTGGCAACGTCAAACGCTATCATAAATTGTCGTAGCGGGATATTGAATTTGTCTTTTGGCAACATGACCGTAGAACCGAATGTCTTTCGTGTGAACCAACAACCCATAGAGTGTGATGATGATGAATTGCACGAGGTTAACATGATTGAGAGTCGATTCAAGACTTATTGTCCGACATCTTACTGTGGATCTGTACAAGCATGTTTAGACAATTTTGACTTAGATCTCTTGATTCTGAGTACATTAGTGAAGTCCACTCTTTGCTAGAGTCTGTGCCACCCATGGATATTGCTAAATGGCAGAATGCAGTGGAACCTCTTCCACTCTCTGATACCACATCTGCCCCACCTCTTGATACACCACCTAAGCTTGATTTGAAACCATTACCTGATACCTTGAAATATGCTTTCTTAGATCCTTCTGACACTTTACCTGTAATTATTGCATCATGTTTAGACACAGAACAGGAAAGTCGACTCTTAGAAGTACTCAAAGAACATAAAGGAGCTTTAGGTTGGACCATCTCCGATCTTAAGGGTATAAGTCCCACAATTTGCATGCATCACATAAACCTTGAGGAGAACACTAAACCATCTAGGGAAATGCAAAGGAGACTTAACCCCAACATGAGAGATGTTGTCAAAGGTGAGATTCTGAAGCGCTTGATGCGGGTATCATTTACCCAGCTTCACGATAGCCGAGTGGGTTAGTCCCATTCCAGGTAGTACCCAAGAAGTCTGGCATTACTGTAGTTCAAAATGAGATGAATGAGCTCGTTCCCACCCGTGTGACCACTGGGTGGCGAGTTTGTATTGATTATAGAAAACTGAACACGGTAACCAAGAAAGACCATTTTCCCCTTCCCTTCATTGACCGAGATCTTTGGAAAGGTTAGCAAAACATAGTCACTACTGCTTCTTAGATGGCTATTCAGCTACAACCAAATTCACATAGCACCCGAAGACCAACAAAAGACCACATTTACATGTCCTTATGGAACTTTTGCTTATCGTCGTATGCCTTTTGGGCTGTGCAATGCACCCGCTACTTTTCAACGTTGCATGATGAGCATATTTTCCGACATGGTAGATAAGTTTCTTGAGATTTTTATGGATGATTTTTCTGTGTTTAGGTCTTCTTTTGATGAGTGTTTGCATCACCTCACTTGTGTGCTAATTAGGTGTAAGGAAAAGAATTTGGTCTTGAATTGGGAAAAATGTCATTTCATGGTTAACTCAGGCATTGTTTTAGGGCATATTATCTCGGAAAAAGGCATAGAAGTAGACAAAGCCAAGGTAGATCTCATTCAACACTTGCCTCAACCTCGTTACGTAAGGGACATCGAGATCATTTCTAGGCCATGCGGGTTTTACCGCCGATTCATCAAAGACTTTAGTAAAATTTCGCGACCTTTGTGCAATCTTCTTGCAAAAGATGTTGCATTTGTCTTTGCTGATGCATGTAAGGAAGCATGGGAGCAATCGAAGGCTCTCCTTACATCTGCCTGCCCTATAGTCGGACCACATTTGGTCATTACCATTTGAAATTATGTGTGATGCGTCGACTATCTTGTAGGAGCTGTTTTGGGCCAACGAGTAGACAAACTCCCTTATGTGATCTACTATGCTAGTAAAACACTTAATGATGCTCAATGAATTATTCCACAGGCGAGAAAGAGTTGCTAGCTGTTGTGTTTGCATTAGATAAGTTTAGATCTTATTTGATAGGGTCTAAGGTCATCATTTATTCGACCATCTTGCATTGAGATATCTTTTGTCTAAAAAAGATGCTAAGGCTCGTCTAATTCGATGGATACTCTTGTTACAAGAGTTTAACCTCGAAATTCGAGATAAGAAAGGGTCGAGTATGTTGTTCCGATCACTTGTCTAGGTTGAATGTCGAATCTGTGATGAATCTGTGCTAATTAGGAATCATTCCCTGATGAGCAATTGATGCTTGTGTCCGAAATGCCATGGTTTCTTGATATTGTGAACTACCTTGCTACAGGTAGAATGCCCTTGCATTGGTCTAAACAAGACCGTTCTAAGTTCATGGTGAAGTTAAACACTTCCTTTGGGATGACCCATATTTGTTTAAGTCTTGCCAAGACCAAATCATTAGGAGATGTGTCCCCAATTCGAACAAAGGGATGTCATCTCTTTTGTCATGACCATGCATGTGGAGGCCACTTTAGTGCCAAGAAAACTGCTGCAAAGATCTTGCAAAGCGGTTTCTATTGGCCAACACTTGTTTAAGGATAGCCATGCATTTTGTGTTGCTTGTGACCGATGTCGAGAAATTAGGAAGTATCACTAAGAGAAACATGATGCCCTTACAACCCATTTTTATTGTTGAGCTGTTTGATGTTTGGGGTATTGATTTCATGGGTCCATTTCCTAACTCGAAGGTAAGTTATACATTCTTGTTCTTTGTCGATTATGTCTCTAAGTGGGTAGAGGCCATTGCATCCAAAACCAACGACCATAAAGTTGTTCTTTCTTTTCTTAAGGAAAACATTTTCTCTCGGTTTGGAACCCCTAGAGCAATAATCGGTGATGGAGGTAGTCATTTCGCAATAGACCCTTTGAATCACTAGTGCGCAAGTATGGAATCACTCACAAGGTCGCAACACCTTACCATCCTCAAACCAGTGGCCAAGTGGAAGTTTCTAATAGGGAAATTAAGCATATCCTTGAGAAGACCGTCAATCCTTCTAGGAATGATTGGTCTTTGCGCTTAAATGATGCTTTATGGGCCTATAGGATGCATACAAGACTCCCATTGGGATGTCTCCTTACAGACTTGTGTACGTGAAAGCATGTCATTTACCTGTTGAGTTAGAACACCGTGCATATTGGGCTGTGAAGAAGTTGACTTTTGATCTTGATAATTTGGAACCCATAGGAAACTTCAACTCAATGAGTTAGAAGAATTGAGAAACGATGCATATGATAGTGCCAAAACGTACAAACATAGAATGAAGGTGTTTCACGACAAGCGCATTCTCGCAAGTCTTTCACCCCAGTGACAGAAAGTTTTATTGTACAACACTAGATTGCATTTGTTTCTAGGAAAGCTACGTTCTCGATAGTCGGGACCATTCTTGGTACGTCACCGTTTTTTTTCCCCATAGAGTCAGTAGAAGTTGAAAACCCGGCAAACAAGAACATCTTCAAAGTCAATGGTCGAGATGAAACCATTTCGGAGCATCTTCCACCGGAAGTTGAGACCGTCGACTTGGAAGACCCCATCTATGTGGTGATCTAGTTCACATGTGTAATACTCATGGACTAAAAATCCATCATCTTTTCTTTTTCTTTTTCTTTTGCTATTTGCATAGTTTTCATGTGTGCTAACCAAACTTTTGTCTTGCCCCTTGGTTGTTTGCTTTCAAAGCATTCATCCTCCTTTGGTTTAGCAACATCCTTGTACATCCGTAATCTCTTCCCTTTTCTTTATTTAACATAGTTCTCTTGGTATGTGACTTTTTGAATTCTTATTATCTGTTGACACATTGAGGACAATGTTTGATTTAGGTTTGGGGTACATGCATTTGCATATAGAGTTTTTAGTCTTTCTCAAAAAAAAAAAAAAAAAAAAAAAAAAAAAAAAAAAAAAAAACCAAAAAATTTTCAAAACTCTTTGTAAATATGTACATAAAGACCTCCAACTTTTAGAGATTTTAGAGTCACTAACATGCTTCTAGCTATGTTTACATAGAGAGTCTTGACCGAAATAATGAGAACTTGGAAGTCTTGGAGAACACAATCGGGTTTCTTAGTTGATTAGAGCGTTAAAGTTGGATTTAACCATACTGGGAGGGCGAATTAGGTGTCTTTTTTAGATATTCGGTAGTAGAATTGTGATCACCCATAGTGGAGACTACCCATTTTACATCAAGCGAGGTACCGACCTTCACTCTTTGTGACTTTCTAGAAAAGGCTGTTAGAGTGTGTGTCACCGTACGTCAATTAGGGTAGGAATGGTGAGCTACCCAACTTCGCACCACTTTCAGCACTATTTTTGATCTCTTGAGTGCTAATTTCGTCAATCATGAGGGTGACGTTTAAAGATGAAAACTCCTTCTAAATATCGATTTGCGAGTTAGCATCACTCTCTCTCCCTCTCAACAACATCAATGATTCATAGAAACACATCATCGTCGGCAAGCGGAGCACCATCGGAATATTTGAAGAAAAGTTGAAATAGTCCAAGGTTTACGTGCAACAAAGAAAAGAAAAGAAAATAGGATGAGAATTTATGAAGTTTATGAAATCAAGGCAATACAATTTTTATTGTTATTTTCATTTCATGATTCAAAAAAAAAAAAAAAAAAAATATTTTGTAATTATTTTAGTTTTGATACCACCATGGTAAAGAAGAAAAATCCAAACAACAAGGAAACTGAGTATAAAAGTTAAAAATTGTCAAGTTTTGTGAAGTTTAGAAGTTCGTCATCAACAGTTGAAGACCGAAGACCGAAGATTGAAGACATTTCTATGGTTCCTATGAGAGAATGATGTTAATTGCCGATCGGGTGAGAAGGTAAGTGAGTACTCCCATCCTTGCTAATGGTTGATTTCCTTTCTTAGAGATCATCAGAAAAAGATTCTTTTTGTCCACAATTCTGTGGAGTCTCCAGAATTTATTTCGGAAGGTTAGCCTTCTTACCTACAACGTGTGCAGGATTTCTCTCTTTATTCCTGCCTGCACACATGAGAGACTAAAAAGCGATCTTTTTGAGTCTAATTATCATAAAACCCTAATGATGAGGCAGAAGTCGAGGCTTATGATCACAATCGAATCCGAATTCTTTCATATGGTATGGTTACTTCTCGCTCGGCACTTAAGGATGAGAATGCGTTCTTTGGTAGTTCTAACTTCTTGTTACTAGCATGCGAAACTCTATGTCCTCCTAGCTCCTTGGATGCTTGAGACTCTTTTACACTCACGAGAAGTTGGAGAAGGTTTTGTGGGTACACCTCTGGTAAACCCTCACGAGACTACAACTCGTCCACTAGGGACACCTAGGGGTTTAAAGGCTTAGTGCATACGCTAAATGCATTCGAGAGGGTGGTATAGTTAGGATTCTAATTTTGTTTCACTTGAGGACATGTAAAATTCAGGTTTGGGGGTATTTGATGAGTGCCAAATATTGCATATTTCTACATCTATTTATTGGCATGTAACTCATCTTTTGTACTCAGAAATCAGATATTATCCCCATTACGTATTTTCTTTGTTTTCAAGAATAAATATTTGTACTAATTAATTTTGTGTTTTAAGGTAGTAAATAAAGCGCGGAGAAATTGAGGAGCTAAAGAGCAGAAAATTGGAGACGAGCGTCTATGGAGGTAAAGCCAAAGCCCGCGCACGCATCGGTTCACACCACCCTGAGCCGTTGAGATCTCCATCTTATGCATCCAACGGTCGCTCCGTCCTTCCCATCAACACTCGATGCTCCCGCTCAACACCAAATCAGCTTGATTCTCCCTGAGCCGTTCAGATTTCACCCATCTTCATCCTACGGTCGCATCAACGGACGCGCCGGATTCACCGAGATCCAACGCCGCTATAGCCTCCTCATCGATCTTTGCTACACCGCTTCACAACAAAACACCCTATACCTATACCCCTCGACCAAAACCATTCTCACTTCCATCTTCTCTTTCTTCTCCGACACCTCTCCGAGAGAAACCCATCCCCCTTCTTCTCTCGACCATACCATGGCGAGCCACCTCCATCATCTCCTTACATCGCCAATCGCGCAAGCCAGCCACCCTCTCCACCTCTCTAGGTCTAGATATCTCTTTCTTAGCTTCTCCCAACCCTAGAAGCTAAATTAGAGATAACTAGAGCTAGGGTTTCTCCAACAACTATGCATGGTCGATTCGGAGACGAGTAAGAGAGGAAAGAGGTTTGGGTCGGTGTGTATTTGTTATTTTGAAATGTTTGTGAGTTATAAATGTTGTTTTTGTTGTGAGAGAAAAACACGAGCATGTTTTAGGGTTTAGTTTTTGTAACTCAATTTGAAGTCTTTTTATTCTCAAAGATAATGTTCTAAACACTTAGCTAGGGTGTAGATGAAACCCCATTGATTATATGAAGTTGATTCACATTTGAGTTTGATTCTTATTGTTTTGCATTGCATTAGGATTATTAGTCAATTGGTGAGCAAATTAGCTGTGATAGAGTGTCTTTGTAAGAAGACACTCTATACTAGGGGATAATTTGTGAAGTCAATTGGTATAATTCCACCCGAATCTTCCAAAGGGAAGTGTAAGAACATAATTTGATGTGTGTTACCTTAATATAGGATTAGGGGTGAATTCAATCACCCTAGTGCTCTCAAACCATTTATACAACATCTTTGCTCCTCATTGCCTTAGTTTAGAGTCACAAATACACTTCAGTCGCATCGACAACCACAAAACAACCCTGACTTGTGTTACATTTCCTTGAATCAGTTAAGAAGCCTTTGTATCACCCTTGCATACACCATTTCTCTGTGGGATCGACCTGTGCTTGCCACGCCTCCAATAGGCCTGTGCACTTGCAGTTTAACGTAGGAAAGCTCTTTTACAGACCTACCAACGACACGCATCAAACTTCCAGCGGTGCTTTGCATGGTACACGAACATAGTGAGTCAGGAAATAAGTTCTCAACTTCGGGTTGCCCATACTAATGCCGGTATGAGTTGTTCGATCTTCGTGTAATTTCTTTCAGTCATGTTGAGGGTCTTGCTGACGTAATAGATTGGTTGTTCAACCTTCGTGTTGGTCTTGACCAATACAGCGCTGACTGCATCTTCGGTAGCCGCTACATATAGAGCCAACACTTCATCGGGATCGGGCTTTTGGAGGATCGGGATCGTGGACAGGTATTCTTTAATCTCCTGGAAGGTTTCTTCGCATTCTGCAGTCCATGCAAACTTGGTTCCTTTCTTGAGAATGTTGAAGTAAATGTTTGAATTTGTCCGATGACCTAGCAATGAACCTTCCTAGTGCTGCTATGGAACCGTTGAGTTTCTGAACTTCTTTCAAATTTCTTGGGGATGGCATTTCCACGATGGCTTGGATTTTAGCAGGATCGACCTCGATGCCCCTCTTCGTTACTAGGTACCCGAGGAACTTCCTTGATGTGACACCAAATTTGCACTTTTATGGATTCACCTTCATGTCGTGCTTTCTCATTGCACCAAAGATATCTCTCAAGTCCTGATGGTGATCCTTACGCAATTTGCTTTTGACTAGCATATCGTCGACATAAACTTCTATGGTTTTTCCGATCCATGTCTTGAAAATAGCATCAACCATACTCTGATATGTTTCCCATGCATTCCTCAGTCCGAAGGGCATTCGGGTATAACAATATAGACCATGCGGAGTGAAGAATATTGTGTGTTGGTGATCCTCTTCTGCCAGAGCTATTTGGTTGTAGCCAGAATATCCATCCATAAATGATAGCTCTTCGTATCCTTCCACAGCTTCCACTAATTGATCCATTCTTGGGAGTGGGTAGATATCCTTTGGGCAGGCCTTATTGAGGTTGGTGAAGTCGATACAGATCCTTACCCCACCGTTTTTTTTTGGTACGATGACCATGTTCGAGATCCATGTGGGGTACCTTACCTCCCTTATGAATCCTTCCTCCATCAGCTTGTGAAGTTCCTTCTCAACTGCTTGATGATATTCTGGCGCTATCTTGCGCAATTTCTGCCTGAAGGGGCTAGTGCCTGGCTTTATCCGAAGTTTGTGTTGTATTATCTTTGGATCGATCCCTGGCATATCCCATAACTTCCATGCGAAGATATCAGCATATTCCTTGAGTAGGTTGATCAATGATTCTTCTCGGTCTTTGTCCATCAAAGTTCCTATCTTGATCATCTTGGGATCTTCTTCTGTCCCTATGTTGATTTTCTTCGTGGGTTCTACCGATGTGAAGGTGGGCTTCGGTTCCCCCAGGAAAGGAATGTTCTTTGATTGCTATTTGGTAGGCTCCTCGGTCCCTTTTGCCCCTGAGATGCTCGCTTCATTTGTTAAGACGGTGCTGTCATTCGTCAAGCTTTTTCCTGATATTTCTTCGAGATAAAGATCGATTGCTTTGTCTTTAGCGGCTGCTTTGTTCTGGCTTCTTCGGGTTTTACGTTGTTCTTGTTCTTCTTGTTCATTGTTAAGCTTCACATTCCCGCGCGGTGACCTGATCGCCCTTAATTTCCATTACCCCTTCTGGTGTTGGGAATCTAAGGTACTAGTGATAGGTTGCTGCCACTCCTTTGAGTTTATGCACCCATCTTCAGCCAATGATAGCATTATAATGGGAAGGAGCATCCACCACACTTGAATCGGGTGCGACCTTCATCGGTCCCGCTTTTACATCTAACAAAATGTTTCCCAAAGGCTTCGTTGGTGCGTCGTTGAATCCGTAGATGGTGTAGTAGGAAGACATCAGTTGCTCATCATTCAATTCCATCCGTTTGAACGTATCATAAAATAGAAAGTTGTCTGAGCTTCCTCCGTCAATTAGATACTTCTTCACGTTGCACCCCGCTACCTGGTAATGTGAGAACTAAGGGGTCGTTGTGGTCCTCCATATCTTCTTCGACATCTTCAACATCAAATGTCATCAGTGCGTTCATCCATTGCTCGTGTTCGTCAACTTCGACTCCATCGATCTTGTACATTCGCAGTAGTCATCAAATTATTTTCTCAATCTCTTCCCTATCACGGGAAGTTAGTGAGGACCGCTGAGTTCGGAACACGAAATAGTGTTGAGCGTTCGATTGCCCTCGGGTACTGGACTTGCTTGCTTCGTTTAAGCCCTTTCATCGGTCTACGCCTTACGGATATATTGCTTAAGGTCACCGGCATCAATCAACTTCTGGATCATTATCTTGAGGTTCTTGCATTTCTCTGTCTGATGTCCATTGAAGCAGTGGTACTCGAAGTAATCCCTGGATTTCTCTGTTCTTGGTGGTTGCTTCCCCTTGGACCATGGCCACTCGAGATTAGTTCGATATTTGATCTCTCTTAGGATGCGAGCGTAGCTAGTGTTAAGATTTGTATAAACTTGATCTTCGAACTTCTTATCGTTGTGTCGATGATCATTTCTTCGTCCTCCTTTATCTTCATTGAAATGTTCGGTAAATTGGCTCGTTTTGATTCGGCTTGCTCTCTCGAATTGGTTCGATGAGATTTTTGCACTTTGTGCCATGGTTATCACGCTATATTTCCTCTAATCTGGCGTGCTTTTCGATGATTACTCGAAGGTCTCCTTGATCGTGGGGACACTTCCATGAATCTCGACAAAAAGCGGGCTCATCTTATCCAGTCCCCACTTGTAGCAATTGATACCGACCACCAGGATCCACATTCCCTATCGCTTGACAGATTTTGTGCCACCTATCGGTATATTCCCCGATGGTTTCTTTGTAAGCGGCCGCTAGCGAGAAGAGCTTGTCCATTCTGCGTTGACGGCCTTGTTGTACATGCAAGTTCTCAAGAATTTCTCGGTGAGATGGTTTGTAGGAGTCGATGGGATTTGGTGGTAGGTTATCGAACCAAGATAGGCCGATCCTTTCAAGCTTGAAGGGAAGTATGTGCAGAGGACCGCGTCATCTTGATCCCATCGGGCTAAAATACGATTGTAATACCGAAGATGGGCCGCGGGGTCGTTGGATCCATCGTAACATTCGAATCTTTGGGATGGGACATTTACGGGGATAAGAGCTCTGGCCAAATGTGTAACCAGCGGTGTGGTGGTGGCTTCTATCATCACCTCCTCTAGTATTCCTCCCCCTGCCTTGCTTTCAGTTGCTTGATTTCAGCCATCATTTCAACACGAAGGTTCTCCATTGCAAGGCGATGGTCCTCTCATTGTGGATCGTCACGATCTTCGGTTTTTGTTGTCGAAATAATATGAATCATCGGGAACATAATCTGGATCGGATAGTCGGTTTCCTCTTTTGCTCTTGGTTTAATGGCTCGGGATTGTTAACGTTGGCCACTACTATCCTTCGGTCCTGATTTGCGGCGGTGCTTTGGAATTAGCTTCATCATGCGATTCCCTATTTGGCCTTGTGGGCGATCTTATATTTGAGCTCATGGTTCTCTTGTGCGAGTAATGCTACAGCTTTTGGTTTCTTTTCAACTCTTCGAGCTCTGCTATCATTTGGATGGAGTGATTCGATCCTTGGTTCGGAGTTCCATTTGTGCTTGTCCACCGGCGGCTCTGAGTTTGATCTTCATCGATAGTGCGTACTAAGGGGATCGGTGGATCGACGGGCGGGACTTGAAGCTCTATAGGTTGTTGCTTATTTGGTTGGTTCATCATCGAAGAAGTTGATTGGTCGGTAGTGGTTGATTCTGTTCGTTGGTGAGCGGCATCCCATAGAGGGGTTGTTGCATTATTGACTCAGCCATCCCTTCTCGTTGTTCGTTGGCTCGAGTTACCGCTGCTACTTTGGAGGCACCTGCTTTGGCTGCTGCGGCCTTCAGGGCTGCTGCTGCTATTGTGCTGGCATCCAAGGGCGTCATACTTTCCGCTCCATCCTGTTTCTTGTTGGCTGCTTTAAGCTTCTAGCCTTTTTGTTTGCTGCTTGTCATAACAGGTGTAGTCCTCGGTATTTCTTTTGACGATGCCTTGGCTTTTCCCGCATCCTTTGTTTTGTCCATCTTTGACTTTCTTCGATTTTCTGCAAAATAACACGTTGTCGAAGAAACGATATCCACATGGGTTTTGTTAGTAAAATTAATCAAAGAAAGGGCATGAACCTCAGCGTAAATCCAAAAGACTTTCAAGGAAAACAGATCCAGGAATAGATCCAGATCCTTCTTCGATAGAAAAATGTAGATCCAAAAATCATAAACATAGATCCACTCACGGGTCTAACAATACTTCGTGAAAATAGGCATATCCAAGGGTTTTTATGCATGGAAACATAGATTTGATGTGTTTTTGTTTTCAAAAACATGGTATGAATAACTTCTAATGATGATAAAAACTTAAATAAAATGGTTTCAAAGGTATGTCACCCAAAATCCGTATTAAAGAACGGTATTGAGTGGCTAAAAAGTTCACGGGGGTAAGATAAATCTTTTAAGGGACATAATAGCCCCTGTTTCTAGCGCAGATTGTGAACACAGAAATAACGATGGTATCATCGTGTCCACAAACAATGTTCGCAGTGTTAGTAAAACTGACAAAAAGATAGAAATGTATGAAATGTAACACAAAGTAAGGGAAAGAGAAACTCTGAGCCTTCGGTCTCGTCCTCGTTTCACATCATAGGGGTCCCTATTATGATGCAAATGATACAAAGCGTTAAAGTACGAAAGTTATAAGTGCATAATGTAAATGAGATGATGATTTACGTGGTTCGGCACTAAGGCGTACGTCCACGGGGTTGGTTTTTCACTATGTATTATACGATATTTATAATGGATAGTCAAATGACTACGAGTAAGGAACGAACCTAGAAGGTTTATTGACAAACTCATACTTACTCTCGCTCTTTCTCTCTCCTGAACTATATTTCTTTCCTCCTAAAATTGGTCGACCTCTTCTATCTTGGTGGAGTTGGATATTTATAGGCTCATTATGTGGGGTCTTCTTCTAAGGACAGCTGTAGCCTTATCATCTTGGTTCATGTGCTGATTCCGAAGGTATCTCTGTGACTTCCCGAAGGCTCTAACGGTAACATGTTGTAATGATGGGTCGCCTTTGTCTCCTCCATAGGATAATTGACACGTATCCTATGTTCGTAGCATTTAATGCGGGTGGTTGGGCAGTCTGCACGCGTCAGACAGCTATCTGCTGCCCCTGTCACATCTTCGTCAGTGAGACTCATACACGCCCTTGATTTTAAATCTTTCTCGGGATAGAGTAAAGTAAGACCTTGGGTGTTCTATGGTGCCACTTGTGATTTATTCTTGAGTACTCCTCGATCCTCTATCGTCGGATCAGTCTGATGAAGATGATGCATCCCCCTAGGGTGTCGGGACGTGGCATCATATCTTGATGTCTGATCGCCGCGTGTCTTCCATGTGCGATCCTTTTTACACGTGGCGGGTGATGATTATGTGTATACAGGGTGATTGGTGGAGTTGAGCTTTGGTCGCCGATGTTGCCAAAGGTGGAGAGTCGAGTTTGTGAGGAACCGAGATTAAGAAAGAAGCTCGATTTTAGCGGGAAAAGAAGTTGGAAAATCAGAGAAAAGTCTAGGAAAATATGAGTCATCTCAGGTATAGTTTTCTAACCGTATGCAACTTCAGTTCAACTTACGGTAGAAAGACACAACCGTATACAACTTCAGGGAGGCTTACGGTGTAGTACTCTAAAAGTCAGGTCAAGCTACAGTGAGGTTTTACCACCGTATGTAAACACAGGGAATTAATATAGAAGAAGTTTCGTCGTGGAAAAAACATAAAGATGCACTTTATCGGTCTTACATGGCCCGACGAGGCAATGTGACAAACTGTTGAACGATTTGAATGGGCTGGGTTTTGTCCATCTGCGATACTCATTACTTATTTGGAAGAATTCTACTCACGGCCGGGCTTTGAACGTGATGTATTTTTAGAATTTGGCGAGCTTTTGCAACGATTTTGACCGGTATTTTGAGCACGGGTGCACCTATATTTTGAGACATATATAAGAGACCCTTTTATTATTTTGGGATATATCTTTTTAATCTTTGATCAAGCCATTGGAAAGGAGAACTCAAGAAAATAAAAGCTATGGTTTGGAGCTATTTCCATCACCGTAACTATTTCTTTACCATTTTATCATATGAAACTCATGGGTTTTGTTAGTACCATGAGTAGCTAAACTTCTTAGTGATTGGGGATGAATTCTAAATTCTAGACATGATTTGAGTTATTATATAAATCTATTTTGAAGTTCTTCACATGATTATTGATTGTTTATACTGATTAGAATATTTATGATTGATTGATAAATTGTTTAGGTGGCCAACTGAATTAATTTGTTGATTGATAAAATGCTAGTATTGAGTTAGGAGATAAGTAATAGTCGAATAATTCATACAAAAGTAGAGAACACAAGACCTTGCAAGAGGATTACGTGTAGCGATTGTGTGTATAAACAACACTAGAAAGTGGACCTTGAGCTAAGAGTCTAACTACTAGGATCAATCTATAATTCTCAAAAGATAAAGCATTCGAACAAATTACATCTTGAATGAGCTACTACTAGGTGGTTTCGTGAATAGAATCTGATATTGGAGAGCTTCGTACCCGGTGATATAAGGAATTTAGGGGATAGCACCGAGCTAGTTTGTTATTCCACGGTTGGTAATAATCTGTGATTAATTGTATTAATGGATGAATATAATAACTTTATGACGGTTTAGTAACGAAGAAGGATTCCCTGATCATATTTCTCTCCATTGCTTGCAACTCAATTTCAATTGCTTTATTTACTTTGTTTACAATCTAAAACAAAAACCCCCCATTTGTGACCTTTTTGACAACTAAACTCCCTTCTCTTCGCGGGAACGATCCTTGCTTCCATTATATTACCAGTTAATTGTGTGGAAATAAGTCATTTAATTTGATTGCACTCATGACACGCATCAAATTTTGACGCCATTTGTCGGGAGCAGTTGGTAGCTTTAGTTGTTATTTCTTTTTATAATTATTTTTGTTTTTAGTTTTATTTTTAGTTTTTGATTTAGATTTTGAGAATTTTGTTTCAGGTACCTAATCCGTGGCACCGAAACAGTGGGATTACCCAAGGTGTGGAATTCAAACTCATGAGGAACAATACTACAAGCACGTCAACGTTGAATGACAGAACCTTCAACATAACAGATAGTTAATATAGACGACGAGATAGATCCACCACCACCTTCACCTGTGGAGAGGAAGTTAGGAAAGTTGACATCTCCATGCTTAGATTCGCAACCACTGTGCATTACAATCACTAACCCAGTGGAGCTGAAGTCGAATCTACTTCATCATCTACCAAAGTTCAAGGGACATCCAGGTGAAAATCCAAATCGACACCTTCAACAGTTCTAGAACACGATGACAAGTCTGAGGCATGCAACCGCAGACAGAGATATGGCTATGCTACAAGCCTTTCCGTTCTCATTGACAGACTTAGCAGAAGAATGGTTGTATTATCTTCCTCCAGGGAGTGTTACAACATGGACTGAGATGAAAAAGCTATTTCTGGAGAAATATTTTCCTGCTTCTAAAGCGGCATCCATTCGTAAGGAGATAAGTGGCATTCTACAGATGTCTGGGGAGTCTCTATATGAATATTGGGAGAGGTATAAGAGGTTATTGGCAATATTCCCACACCATAATATATCCTCAATACTTATCATTCAATACTTATATGAAGGATTACTTCCAGAACAGAGAAATTTGATTGATGCATTGCTTAGGTGGTTCACTTACTGAGAAAACAATCTCGCGGGCAACCAGTTTGATTGAGAGTATGGCTGCCAATGCTAAATAATTCTACACCAGAAATAACTCTAATGTCAGAAGAGTTAGCGAGATTGGAGATCCTGCACAATTAGAGCAACGGATGAACAACATAGAGAAGGTAGTACAACGAACGGCGGTGATTATTCTACTTCGAAGAAGAGTCCGAACAGGTGAATGTTGTGTTCCCTAATCAGAGGCCAAGGTATGATCCCTACTCTAATACTTATAATCTAGGTTGGAAAGAGTACCCAAATTTCAGTTATGCAAATCAGCAAGCTGCAGCTCCTAAACCTTATGGGCGACAAAGTGGTTTTCAACAACCATAATTCCGACCACAACCTTCACCTCAGCCTCAACAGCAGACTCAAAATTCTAGTTTAGAGGAGATGATGAAAATGATGATGCAAAAGCAAGATGCAAATGCTCAGCGTCGAGATACATTTACGAGAAACAAGATATGGCTATAAAGGACTTGCAACTTCAAATGGGGCGAGTTGGCTACAAATATGAATCAACTAAAAGCACTGGAGACTTCGACAAAGTTGCCATCACAAAATTTTGTGAATCCAAGATAGAATGTTAATGCAATGGTTTTGAGGAGTAGTAAGCAAACAGAAGAGCCAAAACAACAAGAAAAGGTTAGTCACGACTTGGAAGAGGAAGTAGAGGTGGAAATCGTTTCAAAGCAAAAGCCAACCTCAACTAGCCAACCTAAGGACACAGTTCCTACTTTTACCACACCACCTCCTTTTCCTAGTCATTTTGCCAAGTCAAAGAAGCAATCTCTAGACAAGGAGATTATGGATATTTTCAGCAAGGTGCATATCGACATTCCATTTATTGAGTCCATCAGAACGGTACCCAGGTATGCCAAGGTTCTGAAGGATTTGTGTCCAAAGAAGGAGAGGTTGATTGCTAACGAAATCACTCAGGTGGGAGAAAGTGCTTCAGCTATGTTGCTAAAGAAGATGCCTATGATGTGATTTTCAATGATGTTGTAGTAAGATGGTTCGTTCAAGACTTGTGAAAGCAGATTTTTAGACCTAATTTTAAAAGTAGAATTTAGCAAAACTCAAAATAAAAAGTGTCGTGAAAATTATGGAGAGACTGGGGCTGGGATTCCACTATTTACCAATTCCAAAGTGATACTAATTATAACTATGCAATTTCACACGTTCAATTTTGATTCTCTAACTATTGCAAAAGTAGATTCTTAGAAACAACAAATGTTAATCCAACGCATGGGACATCAAAACCCTAGGCTAAGCATGTTCCATCAATAGAAAACACAATTGCTTAACAAAAATCATAAATTATATTTTCAATCTAGGCAAATAATCATAAAAATTGCAGAAATTAAATAATTAAGAGTTACCACTTTTTCATTGACGAAACAGCTTCCTCTGTTGCCCCAAAGGATGGGTCTAGCACATCATGTTGGAAACACGCTCAATATTCATTTTTATTGCTCACAATATGCTTACAAAGGTGAATATATAAGAAAAGAGATATTTGTAACGGTATAATGTCGTTACTGTTACAGTTCTGTGGCTGTTACAAATAAGCTATTGCTCTTTGGTGTCGCAGTAGAACTGTTGCAAAGGGAAGAAAAGGTGACACTCAATAAACGACTGCCTTTCACTGTCCACTGTTCTCCACCTTCTTCTCTTCTCTGATGATGATCGAAACTATCTCTGCAGCGTTCCTTTTCTCTCCCAAACTCCCCACCGACCTTCTCTATGCACCCAACAACTTATTTATACTCGACAGGGTTCCAAAATCTCTACGATATCTTCATTAATACCCTTATTTATTTTCTTCTCTCGCTGCCATTATGAGAATATTCTCTTTCCTTTTAACAAAGATGCACGGGATTTTCACTCTGTCACGATGTTTTTTCCGATCTCTACACTCCAAACGTGTTGATTCCACATGAAACATGTCATTGCCACATGTAGTCTTTCCTAAAATAAAGCAGTCAAACCACGAGAAAGCTTTCCCTGATTTCTTGCACGTCATATCTTTTCTCTTCTCACAAGTTTACCGGTGCTGAAAACAGTCCAACCACATTCCATATGCGTTCAAAAAGCTGTTTAATACAGTTCATCCTCACGTAACTCCCAAATATATCTCGACAGCATCCCAGAAATCTTTCTAACTCTGTTGTATGGCAACTTACTTTTTTTCTTCAATTCTACGACAATTACCAACCCTGTTTTGATAAAACAGGGTTATACCAATCTTAGTCCACGTAATAATCTCCTCAAAACTCGACCAGAATCGATCCGAAATTTCGCACTTAATGAACACATTTTCCTTAAAAACCGGGTGAGGAAGAAGGTCGCCCCCTAACCAGTAGGGGTGCCGATAGCACTGGGGTGTGAATAGTAATTGAGGTGCCCCTTAACCAAAACTGGGGTCCGTTTAGCACTTGTCCCCCGGGGTGTCCCGAGTAATTTTTCGAGCCGAATTTTCCAAAAATGTTTATTTCCCAAAAATACCTACAAACACATAAAACACCACAATAAGCACAAAATAGAGTACCAACAATGCGAAAATTGAGGACAACTTAGACACAAAAATGTGTCTATCGAGATACCCCAAACTTATTATTTGCTAGTCCTCGAGCAAATCTAATCTAGAAATAAAATCCTAACTCACCTGTCATGAGCATCGCGATTGCACTTGGCATGTGCAACAAGTATTTGAACCCTAGGTGGCCTTAGTGGCCGAGTTATAGTCTCGGGAGGGTTTGCAGAGGTGTACCCACAAAACCTTTACTCAGGACCCTAGCTATCTACGCTGAGAACTTTGAAAATCACTAAAGAATCTCCTTGGTTGGCATATACTCTCATTGACTACGGGAGGAAGTACCTGATCGAAATTCAATTGTTGTACACGAGTTTGCAATCAAGCATACTAAAATTCATATATAAGTGATAGAGCTCTACTCAGATAGTTTCTGGACATCATAACCGGAGTCAACCAATCACATGGAAAGATTAAGAAGATGGATGTAGAGAAAAACGTAGATGGTTTTGATGTTGACTAAGGTGAACGATGTTTCTCATATCTATCTGAAGGCCACTACTAGGATGAACCTATCCTAATGGATTGAGATACCGGTCTGACTAATATCAACACAGTTGGCATATATAAGGGAACCAGCGGGTGATAATCCTAACTCTAGGTCAACACAACTGGCATATAAAAAGGCACCAGTGGTCGACTTTATTGAATTTTATCCGGTTGGTCTGATGGTCTGGTCTCAATTTTTTTACTTTTTTTTTTTTTTTTGTATCTCAATCACTCTATTTCACCCTTCCAATGGTAACAACTTGAATCGTGTGCCCCACCAAATCACTTATAAGAAAAGAAAAATTAAAACAGAAAGTGAAAAGGATTCAACGAGATATGGCGAAACTACCATGTGTTTTTTTTTCCTAACACCTGAGCTCTGTGCTTTTATGAATAGACTCTTTAGATGTTTCCATCTAATCAGATTGGTTCCTCAACTCCTATAACCAAGATGCTTCCATCCACTTTGATTGGTTAGTGCTATCCTTAATAGGCATAAATTTCTAGGATCTGGAGTTTATTTATTGCAACTAAAATCTAACAAAAAGTTTCTTCCCCACCCCCAAACTTAAATCTAACATTGTCCTCAATGTTCTAAAGATGAAATTAAAAGCATGAACAAGGAGAAACTGTTACCACTTGATGGATGGAAAAATAAATAAGGAAGGATATTACGTAAGCATGAGCGTGGGTGCCTCCCAGAAAATGCTAAATTTAAAGTCTTTAGCTAGACATCAAATACCTCAAAAAGGATTGTCACCTTCCAAAGTCATATACCAATAGCCGAAATATCTGCGGGTCCTCAGAACCAAATAGAGCAGACACAAATGAAAGATTACCGTCTTGGATTACAAAAATGAGCAGACGGAACATAACTTGATCTAGGGCTTTTATCAAGGCAACTAGATTTATCTGGGATGTCTCTTTGGGCTCTATATATGTATCTAGTAAAACAGGTTCAACCGAATGACATGTCTCTAAGAACCGGGTTTCTTCATGGACAAGATATCTGGAGGATCGGGTAAGCGAGTTTGAAGAAACTCAAGTAGTATCTTAGACGTACAAAGCTCGAGTCCCAAGTTAGGGACTTCAATTAGGGATACATGACGATCACTAGAATCATCATTACCCCCAAACTTAGGGTGAACAATATCCTAAAATGGACCAAAATCTATGGGATAGGTTCTAGGGTCCATAAAGTTAGCACAATGACTAGCTTCTTTTGGGGACTGTTTATCTAAACGAACAACATCCTCATATAATGGATTATCAAATAAAATCTCTAGCATAGGCTCATCAACTAAGGTGTTCGTCATGGTTACCTCCTCAGAAGAACTTTGAAAGGTCCATCAAATAATGGATTATCAAACATAGTGCGAGGCTAAAGGATCGGGAACTAGAGCGCTAATCATGTTCACCACTTCTAAATCATCTATCTCATAAGACTTAATGACATTAAAGACATTTAGCTCGGTAGTCATATTACCAAAAGATATGTTCATAAGTCCGTTTCTACAATTGATGACAACATTAGATGTGGCTAAGAATGGGCGACCTAAAATCACCGGTATTTGAGCAGTTGGTGTTGGTGCAAAAATGATCACCCCAAGAATCTTTGAGATTCAAGAAAGTTGATCAATCGCTACCGTTGATGTAGAATCTCCAAAGAATTGATTAAAGAGGTGGGGGTACCTGCAAAAACACTCCGATGCTAAAGTCGGCGGATGTTCTATGCAAGTGTATTGTGGTGAAAAGAATAAAATTATGTACCTTTTGTGTTGAGATTTAGCCTCTATATATAGGCAGAAATAGATGTAGCTTTAGGGTTTTTATAGTTATCCTAATAACTTCCCTCATCTGTATAAATCCCAAATAACATCCAGATTCATGATAAACCCTAATATTTATCATAATTGTCATTTATCTTGGATAACTATTATCTTGAATAATAATTATAACTACCTAAGATAATTATCCCCTTTCTCATCAGGATTTATCTTAAATAATATTTAAGATTATTCCATGAAAATCTTTTTACCCAATGGACCTTAAGGCTTCAACAATAAGCCAAGCGGGTTTCTTTCATAAACCGATTTGGGCTTCTATAATAAGCCAGATGGGCCTCCATAATAAACCCTCCGGTTTCCACAATAAACCGAATCCAGGCTTCCATAATAAGCCCGCGGGTTTCCAAAATAAACCCTCCGGTTTCCTTGATAAACCGACCGGTTTCTACGATAAACCGGATTTAAGCTTCCATTATAAGCCTCGTGTGATCACGCACGAGCGCTATTTTGGATAGGGTACAAATATCGCCCCCTCTTAATTCTCAACTTTGTTGATGGATTAAGAAAAACAAAATGAACTATCGTCGCGGCTCGTCCAATTCCGCCCTATCTAGTATATTGAGCAACCTTCGATGGCTAAGCCCGACATTGCGAGAGATTTGCGCCAGGTAGCGGCTTCATAGTCGTAGTGCTAAAAATGCACTTTGACCATCTTACAAGCCATTATTCCTTAATTATCAAAGGCGTTATAATGTACCCATAATGTACTTGAAACTTCATAAAACAAACCATGTTTTACGTTGGACATTTATGATAATACCAACCTTGCCTTCGTGGAACCTTATTCTGTCATCACTTGAGTCACAAGCCCACGTGTGAATCCGGTCCTATATTACCTCGGAAAAAACACGTCCCCTCATGATCCCACTTCTCCAATAAGTGACCAGCTTGGTATTTCATTAGTCTCTTCCATTTTTTATGTACTCACCATGTAGTACAGTTAAATGCTGCGTCCTTCCAACGCCATAGCCAAGGCTGATAATTTGCGAGATTCATAGGGGAGTATATGGGAACCGAGAAATGTAAGGTCCACTCAAAAATAGTGGAAAAGGCAGACCACCTTTCATCCTTAGAATATCGAGGAACGTTGTTCTTGCGAATGCCAGTCAATATCTAGCATGAGTATCTTATCGTCGGAAACGTTCTCTTTTCTTTTCAATCGGGCACCTTGAGTGAGATTTATCATTTTCATGTTTATCACTTCATAATTTTCAAAGAAGTTTTCTATAGTGTATTTTGCTGAGCAACTATCTCTAAATTTGCGAAGTTAGGATCTTTAACATTATCGGGATATAGAGATCCCTTACAGCGCCGCGATTAGCGAGCTTTTTCGAGTGTTGAGCAAGTCATTAAGAGAGAGAAATTTTAGAGTGGTTGGAATTCTTTAGTTTATCTCCTTTTCATCTTGTAATATTTCTGGAGTTTGATCAATAAAAATTATAATTGTTCATCTTAAAATGATTTGACTGTGTGGATTCTTGTAAGGGGTGTAGTGTGGGATTTCCAGCAACTACATAATGGCGCAATAAAAGCAATAAAAGCAAATTAAAAGCAAATTAAAAGCAAAGTAAATTGTAGAAAGTAATCAATAGAGAAAGATATTGGTCAAGGAATTCATCTTCAATCTTAGACATGTGCTTGCATATATGATTAGAATTACGATTTAATCTCTTATATTATCAAGAGCCTAGAGAATCAAAGAGAGCAAGATAATCTATTAATTTCCTAAGTTCATCAACACACACATTAGAGCTGCCTATGTGAATTCTACCTAAAGAATAACCTAACGCCTTGCGCTAATTAAGTTCAATTCCTAGGAGCATTAAGTTTGAGAAATAGGCTAATCAATGCAATTGTCATGTGTTGCGCATAACAATTCGGACAATGGTCAAACTCTACATATGATTACGAGAGTATATCACTACAAACCGTAAACATATTATGCTACTTGTATTGGGGTTATCGCTCGATGAAAAACCTAAAATAGCTATGACTAGGATGCAAGTTCAATTAATTGGCCACTTAACTAATCAAATATCATAATTCTATCACAATACATCAATCATGTGATTCTTAAAACAGTAGAGATGTGAACGATAATCAAGAGAGAAAACTAATACATAAATCAAGCACAAGTTTTAGAAATAGGACTACATCCTTAACCAATAATATAGAATTTAGCTACTCATAGCTATGGAGTTCATCACAAAAATATCAATTGAATAAAAGAAGAAAATGAACAAAAGCAAACCCTAGTTGCGTAAACAAAAGCGGCTCTCCAAGTTCCAAAGAAAAACGTGTCTCCAAAAGTTGTAGGATTTCTCTTTTATAGCTCCTCTTGTTCCAAAATTAGGTCTAGTCTTCAAAGTCCATTAGATGAAAATCCACCAAGCCCATAGAGAGAGAAACCCATGTAGAAAATATGTCCAAAAATACGTCGCTAGGAAAACTGGTATTATGGCGGGAAATCGGCGGGAGGTGGCGGAAACGGCTCAGGTGAAAAAGCAAAGTCCGTCGCCCGGTCACCGGTCAACGAGTCGGATCGGTCTAGTCAGGCGAGTCAGCTCACCGAGTCAAACCCGGGTCATCGGGCGAGTCGGGATCATGAGTTAGACAGGCGAGTTAGACAAAGTTAAGCGACTAGTCGAGACCAGTGAATTTGAGTGGCATTGGCGAAGGCCATTGCACAAGCCAAAAGCTTGTCTTGCACAATCCTTGTGCTTCACCGGCTAGGTCACGGCCAAAATGGCCTGCGACATCCTCCATCAAACCAACACCCCTGTAACATCCAATTAACGACCCAAACTCATTTGTAGCTTCCACTCTTCTCTACGCCATCTAGCACCTAGTAAGTTCATCTCGGTTTACGCCTTGTAAATACACAATTGCGGCTAAAAAGCACCATCAATACCAGCTCAGACCATTCAATCCCAAATCCTTGCTAACCACCAATTCCATCACGGCTGTAGCTCCATTTCAGTTCATGCCACACTGCAATCTCTGTCTCATTCTGTAGCTCTCTCATTTCACCTGCAATTCTGTCACAGGCATGCTCTCTCGACCAACTCTCGGCTCAATACCAACACCACATAACTCAAACACCACCTGTAATCAATGCCATCACCTGTCACAGCTCTGCCAGTCCCTGTTAACCTCATCATTGCAGCATCACCTGCACTCTTCTTGTTGCTCCATTCTGCACCACTACAGGCCACAACAGCACCAGCCATACCAATTGCTTCACCTGAACTCCCATGCCTGCAATCACCCACTTCCTTGGTCATAAGCCCGAACCATATATCACACATACACATTGTTCAAGCCAGCTATATCTTGACTGCAACAACTGCAACTTCTAGCTGAATCTGCCTTCAACCCACATCTCCAGGCGGCAACACAGCTCAATCTCCATTGCTCATTCCGTAATTGTGAACATCAACCCATAATCCAGTCATAACCCTTGTCTTGCCATGGCTACAAACCACCACCAGCCACACTACTTCATCCATTCAATCATCCCAAGTCCTTCTCCCGCAAAAGTCAAGCCATAGAACCGAGACTCATAAAACTTTCTCATACAAGACCAGTTCAGTTCATCCACTTCTCATCATCCAGCTACACATATTCACCATATTCACTGCAATTGCTTCTTCCTGTAACCTACAATGCCTTGCTACACAGCTTCATCACTGCAGCACTAGCACCTGCTACAATTTCAAGTTCATCTTCCTAGCCAACCTCAATTCCATCTCAGGCTTTCGTTCTTCTTTATCGGTAGCTCCTCCATTTTCCGGATTGAATTCAACCACTGTCTCAAACATCAATTCCCTGTAATTTCAATCACACAACCAATTTCATCCGACCATCCAACCAACAACACTACAGACTACTTATGCAACATCCCAATCACGACTTAGCCATCTTCGCGCTTCCTTGAATCAGTTACTTCCAAGCCCTGAATTCTTTACTTCGACCACAAACCCATGACAATTAATAGATTCACATCAAACCCATCCTCTATTCCCTCTCAATTCTCATCAAGGCTATCTTCCAGCAGCATCCGCAGCATCGGATTCATGTTCTTCTCTGCTCGAGCTCAAATGAAATTCCAAAACCGACATATAAAATCAACCCAGATTCATCACCTACTAACCTTGAATCATTATCAGTTGCTCATCCATCGATCTGCACCAAACCTTATCAGATTTCTCCCATTTGTACTCAACAACAACACTAGCAAACCCAAACTCTGAAATCCATCACACTCATCACCAGATTCCTCAATTGATCTATCTGAACAGCACATCATAACATCTTCTCGATCTGTTGAGCTCCATTCTTCCATTCCTTGACAGATTCAATCCTCTCATCCATTTCTCCAACAGACCCATACCCTCACTCGAGTTTCTTCCATCACATGCTTCTTTCATCTTAAATTTCTTCGTCTATTTTTAGCTAGAACGGCAACCCTAAACTCAGCTGCACAATGATTGAGAAATGAATTCTCTTCTGAATTCGAGGGTGTGGTAATGATAATAAGTACCACAGGCACCCAGAATTCTGATAAGGGCTATCCATGTATCAATTAGCCTGTCAGTCTCAGAAAACCGACAATAGATCCTTCACCCCTCCTTGCGCAACATCAGCCTGGTTCCAAGTATAACTCGCCAGTGTTTTGGACTGTGTTTCTTTTACGCTCCAAAAGAACATTTTCTCCTTCTTTTGCTCCCAAGGACTCCATTGCCCCTAATAACTCAAAAACACGCGTAAAGTACATAATTCACAAGAAAAAATAGCAAAGAAAGCGTAACTACTAGATAGTAAATTAGGTGTTTTAGACACCTATCATCTTCGCAGTGTGTCGTTTATGGATTTCGCGAGAATCTTGGTATTGCGATATTCTGATCCTACAACATAGTTGATGTAGAATCACCCTACAATGCATTGATTGGGCGACCTTGGTTACATGAGATTTTAGGTGTGGCATCGACTTTCCATCAATGTATCAAGTTCCTTCATCCCAGCTGGTATTGGTATCATAAAGGAGATTGGGTTGAAGGAAAGAAGTGTTATGAAATTGATATAGAATCTTGCGAAGAAAGAGCTGCGAAGAAGAAGAATTGGAAACACAACATCAAAGAAAAACAAAAAGGTAAAAGATTGATGGTAGATGTAATAGAACAGAGAGAAGAAGAAATGTTGCGAAACCAATATATGATGAAGATAAGAAGTGGCGAAGGCTTCGCAAGACAAGAAAATGACAGAAAAATTCAAAAATACGAAGGAAAGTAAGCGAAGTAAGAGACTTAAAGAATAAATGTAATTGTTGATTTTAGAGGTAGAAATTGGGAGGTGGAAGAAAAATGTATGATTGGTTTGATCTTAAAAAAAAAATGATTATGAAAGTTTTTCTTATAAATAACAGAGATGAGATTGCGAAAGAGAGCTGATATGCAGAAGAAGAAAATATATTTTATGAATGATAAAGATGAGATTGAGAAATTACAAAAGAGCTTATATGCAGAAGAATCAACAAAATAATTAGACAGAGGCGAACCTACTATGGCGTACACCCTAGTTCGCGAAATCAAAATTTCGCAAGAGGAAAATGTAAGACCTAAAGTGCGTCATAGAAGGGGGTACCTATTGCATGGCTCAGGGAAAAGGTTACACCGCCCCTGGAACTGAGTCATGGAGAATTAGGGTCAATAAAGCCCATCCGGGGAGAGGTACCTTGGATTTTCAATTTAAGCTTATGACTTAGATTGGACGTAGAGGGTCTCTTCTAAGGAGTCGACATTTGGCCAAGGCGCCGAGGTACACGGTTGAGCCAAGAGTGCTTGGGGCATTTGAAGTGTCTCGGCCATTCTTGGCAAGTCTTGGCATATGTTGCACTCGGTAGGAAGAAAACTCCACTTAGGGTGCAGTCTCGTAACCATAAGCCCTATAGGTAAAAGGGATAAGAGGCTGCGAAAACAAGCGGTTGTTGTTAAGGCCAGGATGGGAGGAGCTAGCCTTGTATGGCATAAGTACGCCTCCTTGAAGGGGCAACCAGGGAGATGATAAGGGCGGCACCCTCCATTAGGGAGCTAATAAGTGTCTTAAGACGCAAATGTCATGAGGCTTTATTTTCGCAAGAAAATTTAGGCTTGTCATATTTGTGCGACAATCCTGAAGAGGCAATAATACAAAAGACAAAGATAAGACGAGATCAATGGGTCGGTACATGAAAATGTAAGGACGTCCTGCGATTTCGTCGCACGACGGCAATGTCATGGGGCTTTATGATTCGCAAGAATTTTTAGGCCTGTCATATTGTCGCAACAAAAATATCCTTCAGAGGCAACAATACTAAAGAAATGATAAGGCAAGATCAATGGGTCATTACATGAAAGTGTAAAGACGTCCTGCGATTTTGTCGCAATGACAAGAGGTGGCACAGTAAGACCTTTAACTAGGAAGGCAAAATAAGACCACATATAAGAGGATCTTGGAAACAACCAAGAAATACTTGCTTGCGAAAATTCAATAGCAATGATTAGACCGAGGCATGTTATCATTCAAAAATAACTTGCTTAATCTTTCATTTGAAAACAAATAACGAGAGGCAAGTATGGGAATGAATAGAATAAGAACATGTTACTTGTTTTCATATGATAGATTTACGCACTCATAGTATGAAAAAGATTGATAATGCATTGATTAACTGTATTGCAAAAAAAAAAAAAGAATTGTTCTTTTAACAATGTGCACAAAGGAACAACAAAGGTAGAGCTTGTATTTGAAGATCCAAGAAACTCATGACAAAAAAGTACAAAAATAGAAGATTAAAAGAATGAATGTACGAGATATTACAAAAAGAAAAAGAAGAAAAGCAGAACTATTTCTTGTTTGATTCTTCTTCATTTTCTTCATCTTCATCAGATCCTTCTATTTCTTCATCTTCGTCGATTCTCTTCTTCGCTAGCATTATCGTGGGAGATATCCAAAGAAGGCACATTCTTAGGGATTTCATCAAGGAGGCAAGGGTATGTATAATGAGGAATCTTTGTTGTCGTCCTGAGACCATCTTAATAGTCCGATTGCGAAAAAGAGTAGCATCATTCTTGAAATTCGCAATAGTAATTTGTAGTTGCCTCTTCAATCTAGAATATTTGTCATCTCGAGAAGAAAGGTCCTTTGCGAGCTGCTCCTTCTCCGATTCAATTTCTTGATTCTTTTTAAATCTCTCTTGACCTCTGCGAACATATGACAATGAATCGGCAACTTAATGACAACTTCATAAAAAATAAACAGTTAAATAAAGAAGAATAATTAACAACCTTCTTTGTCGAAATCATATCCCTAATCAAGGTCGTATGCTCAGCTTGAAGACTAACGTTAACACCTAAATTATTTTGGCGTCATCTAGAACCTTCGCAGCCCAAGCGAATTCATCGTCATTGTTATGAGAAGAAGGGAGCGAATTTGATTCTCTCTTTCGCTAAGAATAGCATTTTTGCGGATGGATTCATCCCGTTCAATTTGAACCTCAAGAAGAGTCTTTTGGAATTTCGCTAATGCTTGAGCACCTTGCCTAGCGATGCGATCTTTGTCATCTATGAGATCATTGATTTTCTTCCTTAAAGTATTAATTTTCTCTTTAGAACTAAGATATAGACGTTTAAATTGGTTGGCTAAGCCTAAACTAGATCTATGATCAATTTCTAAGAGGCGAAATTTGGATTGAAGTTCGTTTAGAGGAAGAGATTTAATCTTGTTATTTGAAAAACTATTCAAAGAATCGTTGAGGTGATCAAGAAGGGCATTGTTATCCATAGGATCGGGGAATGAGTGAAGAAGAATGGATACATCAGAAAGGTTATAAATGTCTGCGAAAATGGTAAGTCGATAAGGGAAGATAATGAGAGAACAAAACAAAGAAAAAAGAAAAAGTCTCATACCATAAAGTTGTTGGTTGGCGCTTTGAAGACTAGATATATTATTCTTCTGAGTGGAAGAATCAACTTCTAGTTGCTTGGTCTTCTCACGAAGAGTAGCAGCTTCAGCTTCCAGTTCTTCATTTCTCTTGCGAAGTTGAAGATTCTTCTTTGCAAGAATACCGCGCCTCTTCTCAAGATCTGAGGCAACAGCGAAGGAAGCTCTCCCGGTCTGTGAAAGAAAGTGAAGAAATTATCAAGATATAACTTAAAATCAAAATTATGAAGAAATAGAGGAACAAAGACATACCAAGACACCGAGCGAATTTAGAAAGCTGGGAGTCACTGATCTGGAGACCACATGAAGAGAATCATCACCCTCTAGTAAAGGAGCATCACAGATACTCGCGAGAGCTTTGCACGTACTAGAGAGACGATCATCTCCAATCCCTTGCATGGAGTCAGAGAAGATGCTGGACAGTTGTTCCATAGAAGATTCAGTTGGAGAACTCTCCTTTGCGAGAGAAGTATCAACATCATCATTATCTTCATCATCAGAGCTTTCATTTGGATTGAGGGTTTGAAGGAGAAGGGAAATGAATCTTTCGTTTCTTTGAAGGTGGGGCAGCGGACTTCCCTTGCGAAGAAGACCCTTACTCTTGCTTTTGGCCTTCGCAACCTCAGGACTTTCTTCTTCTTCAACAACTTCAACACCAACCTTCAAACACGAATGAAGATAAGAAACAGAGGCAACATATTGTTAAAAAAAAAAAAAGTATTTCTTACTTCATCTGTGATCGAACGGAGCGCCGCTAGAGTACTTGGCTTAGCATTCCTTTTGTAGATTTTTCTTAGCTTGATAATCTGAAAATTTCGCAAGATTAATATATATAAAAAGGAATAAAGATCATAAGCTGAGCGAAATTTAAGAAGTGTACCTCTTTCGCTTTCTCGGGCCAGTTAAATACCCAAGGTTGATAATTGGCGAGATTCGCAGGGAGCACATTTGAACCTGAAATGTAAGGTCCTTTCAAAGCTAGTGGAAAGACGCACCACCTATCGTCCTTAGAGTGGCGAGGAATATTGTTTTTACCAGAATGCCAATCTATGTCTTGCATAAGAATTTTATCGCTGGCAATATTTTCTTTCCTCTTCAAACGAGCACCCCAGCGAGTTCTATCATTCTTCATGTTTATTACCTCATACTTTTCGAAGAATCTCTCTACTGTATATTTTTCAGCGCATATCTCTAAGTCCACAAATTCAGGATCCATGACTTCTTTTGGGTAAAGAGACCCCCTACCAGCACCCCGGGTTGGCGAATTCAAGCATAAGCGGATACAATCCCCGCTCAATTGGTAGATGGCTCGCGAGAATTTCGCATGAGCAAGAATTTCATAAAACAAGGGAAGATCAGGGTCATAGAGAGGAATGGGAAGGCCAGCGAGAATCTGACCTAGCGAAATTATGATTTTCTGATCATCACAATGATGATCAGCAAACAGTTTGGCAGAAAGAATAGATTTAGATTCTTGATTGGGAATAGTGGATAATATGAAACCTTTCTCTTCAAAATCTTTCTGAACTTTTTCCAGAAGACTTTCATATCTGCGACCAACTGGAGGCATCATCAGAGTATGGGAATGAAGAGAATATTGAAGATCAAAAGAAGTAAAAAGAAGAAGATTTGCGGTGCGAAGCGGAAGTTACAGAGAGATGAAGAAGAAAAATTGCAGAGAAAACAAGAAGGAAAGTAAAAAAGAAGAAGAGAGGAGTAAGAAAGATATATATATAGAGAGAAGGATTCTCGAAAAGGAAAACACATTTAATGCGAAGAGTAGACATGAACGGTTGAGAAGTGGCGGTTAAAAAAGACGCGTCAAGAAATGGATTGAAGAAGAGATACGTGTAATAAATTCTGCGTAAAAGTACAGAATCATGTCAAAACAGAATAGTATGAAAAAATGAACAGATGCGGCATTTTGAAAGTATTAGTTCTCATGACATTCTCTCATTCGCAGAGAAGACATGAGAAGAGGCAAGATGTAGGATCAGAATATCGCAACACCAACATCCTTGCGAAATCCATAAACAACACATTGCGAAGATGTCGCAGATGGAAAATAAAAATGAGGCAACGGATGAGGACAGCCTGAACACGAGAAAGATGTGAAAATCTAGCGAGATTTAGGAGTGTTGCGAGATCTAACATTTGTATACTTGCGAGAATGTCGCAAGTCATACTAAAAATAAAGGACTGACTTAGCTTTCATCCACTATGTAATGTCCTATATAAAGAGCCAAACATGCTTAAGAGAGGGAGGTCTTTTTCGAGTGTTGGGCAAGTCATTAAGAGAGAGAAAGTTTAGAGCGGTTGTTAATTCTTTAGCTTATTTCCTTTTCATCTTGTAACATTTGTGAGTTTAATTAATAAAGACTATAATTGTTCATCTTAAAATGATTTGATTGTGTGAATTCTTGTGAGGGGTGTAGTGTGGGATTTCCTTCTACTACACAGCGGGTGGTGGTGCACTAGTGAACAAGACAGTGGCCCAAGCTACCAAGTTGATTGAAAGCATGGCTACGAACTCGCAACAATTTTACACAAGAGGTGAACCAATGGTTAGGCGGGTGCATGAAGTTAGTGATTCATCATCACACCTTGATCAAAGGATGGATAGCATGGAGAGAATGGTGCAAAAGATAGCTTCGGTTATTGTACCTTCATATGACGAAGAGTTGGAGCAAGCTAGCGCGGTCTTTCCAAATCAGCAAAGACGGTATGATCCTTATTCCAACACTTACAATCCGGGATGGAGAGATCATCCAAATTTTAGCTATGCCAACAAGCAACGTGCGAATCCAACAACCTACTTTCAACCGTTCGAGTGGATTTCAACCACAACAACAACAATTTAAGCAACTACAACAATCAATGCAAAATCAAGGTTCCAATATCGATTCAAAGCTTCAAACAATGATGCAAGGCATTTCTACCATGTTTAAAGAAAGTCAGCAGGAAACTAAGAGTGCTATCAAGGAGTTGAGACACAAATGGGATCCATGGCGATTGATATAAACAAATTGAAGGAACAAAATAGTGGGAAACTCCTTCTAAACCTATTAACCCAAAAGAGGGTGTCAATGCTATTACTTTGAGAAGTGGTACACAACTTGTGCAACCCGAGGTTACTGATTCGGGCAAGGTGGAAACACCAAAGGAACCTGTTTTGGAGGAGAAGAATGATGATTCTCCCCAAACTTCTGAGGTACCTATTCCTAACTCTAAAACTCTGGTTTCTACTTATGTTCCTCCTTTACCTTTCCCTCGTAGATTTGCAAATTCCAAGAAGGCGAAACTAGAAAATGAGATTTTAGACATTCTCAAGAATATCCATGTGAACATACGACTCATTGATGCTATTAAGCAAGTTCCAAAGTATGCAAAGGTGTTGAAGGACTTGTGTAACAATAAGCAAAGGCTCAAAGGTAATGAAGTGCTAAGTGTGGGGGAGAATTCATCGGCAATCTTACAACACAAACTTCCACTGAAATGCAAGGATCCCGGTAGCTTTGACATTCCCGTCACAATTGGTAACACTACATTTAACAAATCTATGTTGGATTTAGGTGCATCCGTTAATGTTATGCCTGCATCAATGTATAATTCACTTGATTTTGGTCCTCTTAAAAAGTATGGAATTGTGTTGCAATTAGTCGATCGTTCTAATGTCTACCCAATGGGTATTGTTGAGGATGTTCTTGTGCACGTTAATCAACTTGTATTTCAAGCTGACTTTTGTGTGTTAGAGATGAATGAAGGGTCACCGGACTCGTCTCTTCCATTGCTACTTGGGCGTCCCTTCATGAAAAAGGCGAAAACCATTATTGATGTGGACAAGGGAACGCTAACTATGGAGTTTGATGGAGAAACAATACGTTTCAACATTTTCGAGACGATGAGATATCCTAGTGATGTCCACTCTTGTTTCTCCATTGATGTTATGGATACATTGGCACAACAAGTGTTTGAATTGAATAGTGATGATGCTTTGGAAACCGTTTTAACTACATCCATGGATAATGTTGTAGAGTGTGGTAACGAAGTAAAGGAAGCCGTTGGTGATCTTAACTCAATATAAGGATGCACGGAAACTCATAATATCTCTTTTATTTCTTTACCATGCAGTGATGAAAAGCTTGTACCTTCAATTGTTAAATCTCCAAAGTTAGAATTGAAACCTCTTCCCGATCACCTAAAGTACTTGTACTTGGGTGACAAGGAAGATTTACCTGTGATTGTTTCTAACAAGCTTAGTGAATTACAGGAGCAAAAACTTCTAAGGGTGCTAAGGAAGTACAAGACGGCCATTGGATGGACTATTGCTGATATCAAGGGTATAAGCCCTGCCGTTTGTATGCACAAGATCCGTTTGGAGGATGATGCAAAGCCTACAAGGGAAGCACAACGTCGTTTGAATCCCCCTATGATGGAAGTCGTGAAAAAGGAGATACTCAAGATTTTGGACGTGGGTGTTATCTACCCCATATCCGATAGCAAGTGGGTGAGCCCGGTACAAGTAGTACCAAAGAAATCAGGTGTGACCGTGGTGGAGAATGATAAGAACGAACTTGTTCCAACTCGTGTGCAAACCGGTTGGAGGTTTGTATTGATTATAGGAAATTGAATGCCACCACTAGGAAGGATCATTTTCCATTGCCTTTTATTGATCAAATGCTTGAACGTTTAGTTGGACACTCTTATTATTGCTTCCTTGATGGCTATTCAGGTTACAATCAGATTGTGATGGTGCCATAGGATCAAGAGAAAACTACTTCACTTGTACATTCAATACTTTTGCTTATAGAAGGATTCATTTTGGCTTGTGCAATGCTCCCGCTTACCTTTCAAAGGTGTATGGTAAATATTTTCGAATATGTTGAAAACAGTAATTGAAGTGTTCATGGACGACTTTAGTGTCTTTGGTGATTCATTTGACCTTTGCTTGAACAATTTGTCTCTAATCCTTGAACGATGTGTTGAAACAAACCTTGTGCTTTGAATTGGGAGAAGTGCCATTTTATGGTAACTCATGGCATAGTTTTAGGCCATATAATATCTTCTAAAGGCTTGGAAGTCGATAAATCTAAGTGTTTATGGGTGAAAACTACTCTCTGCAGAATTTGGTAATTTGGGTGTGGATGAGGAATGAATTTAAACCTTTAAACAAATGCACTGCGCGGTGAGTGAGTGTAGATTCGAGAGATCAATCTGTGCAAGTCCGGCCTAAACCAAGAAATGGCCGTTCCAGACTTGTTTCGGTCACAAAGTGAAGGAGATGGGGTTGATCTTAGGGAGGGAAGCGAAGAAGGTGTTGAGATTGTGAAGGTGTTGGCTTGCTTATGACTTGTAACAGAAAGATGAGCAAGCTCACGGAAAGCAGGCTCTGGGTGTTTGAATACGATTTGTATTAACACTTGGTTTTTCTGTCTCGTCTGAACTTGTGTTGTTCTGTTGTCTTGTTTGAAATAGGGCGGAGAACCTATTTATACAAGTCATTGAGCCTCATTCACGTCTCTCGTGGGAAGTGGAGGAAGTGGAGTGATGGAGTAGTGGAGTTGTGCGTCGGCCAGTCTTGCCCACTTCTCCTATTCATCTCTAACCGTCCATGACTTCCTAACACGTTCTTGTGATGGCGCGTTGCACGCTGCACGCTGTAAACCGCTGAGACCAATACCCCGATATGTATCCCCGATTTGTGACATGATTGATGTTCGGAATGTGTGGATCGTGGATCCACGAAAGATAACATGTAATGATAAATTGAATAACGTGTGTTATCGGGGAAGTCGATACTTGTGAAGTATCGTGTGTATTTTATGCAGTCTTTGCATTACGGTGTGGTAAAGTGATGGGTAATGACTCCTCACTAACCAAATAACTCTGACCGGGGTTGTATAACCATCTTTGGTGAAGTTGGACGGATGAGATGAGTTTTGAGACACTCATCTGCGGCCAGATTAATGAATACTAGGTTTCTTGAAGAGGAGCGCAAGCATGACTCTTGACTTGGTCAAAACCAAGCATGGGAAGAATTTTGGGGAGGACCGACCGGACGTGTATGTAGATGGCATGCTGGTGTGCACGTCCATGTCTCACCGTCCCATGAAAGTGCGATCTAGGCCACTCAATTTGACCGTCAAAGGGGAGTGGTTGAGATCGGTTTTGTTGGCAAAATCCCTTGCCGCAAAAGGAGTTGAAACCCGGCGTGACATCCCTAGTTTGGGCACGTGTTTCAAGACGACACATCTTGGTCGGTCTTGGTCGATGGGTTTGACGGGAAGATGGCGGCCGGTGATCATGCCTATACCGACTATCCCATGAAAACGTGATCTAAGCCATTCAAATCATCCGGTGAAGTTGAGTGGTCGAGATCGGTTGCAATTTGGGAAGTGTAACCACGCATGTTTGGGCGGGCGTTTTGGATTACCGGGCATGGGATGCCTTGGCCGTTTGCATGAGGAGGTAGATGGGCGCACGGTAGTCATTTGGTATGACCAGGCCCTTGCTTAATCTAATCTGTGACCCTCCATTCATGCTTAGGAGAAGATGGACGCGCGTGATGATTTAAAACCCTAATTCTGGCTTTCTTCAAAAGCCGTGCGCCACTTCTTGTTTGGGTGACGATTCTGTCACGGCCAAACATTGTTGGTCTTGACCGATTGGTCAAGTGTGTAGGCGGCCCACGGTGATCGTGTTGACATGCTCTGGGCCCTTTGAGTCTACATCTACACCCTCCATCTATACCTGCGAAGATGGATGGTTGAGATTATTTTGCGACACATGTAATATGCCGCAAACCCTTATTTAGGGTTTTCCGTCCATAATGCTTGGTATGAACGTCTTTTGGCAAGCAACGGCCAATGGCCGACCATGCGGGGTTGGCGTGGGTATTCCATACACGCTTGGGGGTGATGGAATTGATTTGGGGTCATCCAATCATGCTTGTGGAGTTGGATGACTGCGATCGGATCATATCCGGGATCGATACGGTCGATCCAGGATGCTCAATCGGGCTAGTATAACACACCGAGAGGGCTCAATCGGGCTAGTATAACACACCAGAGGGCTCGGGCTAGTATAACACACCGAGAATCGGCTGTACGGGTATTTCGTACATGGTTTCATTATAGTGCTTGGAGGTTCGTGTTACTCTGTAAGAGTAACACTCGGTCGTCATGCCACACCGATAATGAGTATTTGGAAATACAAGGCTGATATGAAATTCTGAGGAAGGGATTGTTGCCACATGCTCCAACCTGGAGGAATTTCATGTATTCACGGAATGGGATTGTTGCTACATGCTCCATTCTTGGTGAATTAAGTGAGGGAGTATCCAACACTTATAAATGGCTTTATCTTTTACAAGATGTCAGCGCATGATTTTTCCGGTTTTTTACAAATTTAGCCTTAAACGAAAATCCACCATCAACATTAAGTCCCCTGCCTAGCACATAATGGTTACACTATTGTGTGGTAGGCATGAGATGGTGGCATACATAAACGTAAGAAGACAAGATAAAGAAAGTCTACCTGGAGGGGTTCCGGCCGTGGGTAATCCTCCATACCTGTGCAGGTCACTGGTCTTGACAGACCGGCTTCCTCCCTTAGGTGCTTGAGCTAGGGTAGGATTCTTCTTCAGCTGGAACTCCAGGCGTGGGTGCTTTACACACTGCCGGTTGAATCGCTAGAATCCGGATGACCTTCTGATTCTCGATTAGGGTTCACAAGAAAACCTGACTCGGTCGGTGTTGAATCCTCATTCATCGGGCGCCGCAATCATTTTAGGGTTTCCAAAGCATATGTGCAGTGTAGAGAATTTTGAACCATTTTACGTTTTTTTTGCAGTAGAGCTTCCTTGCTAAAGTTTTGTTTCCCCATTATGTCTAACAACAGTGGATCGTCTTCTTCATACCATCCAGGATCTTCCGTTAAACGTGCACGACCTGCGTCTGAGCTTCATGATCAGTCCCCTGTTCGTGTTCTCCGAGTCAAGAAGATCATACCGGTTTGTCTTTTCTTCCTTTTCTGAACCATTGTTTGTTCTTCATAACGGTCAGGTAAATAATCCTTTCATTCTTGCAGAGATATCCTACCGGAACATGTGTGACGATCGTTGATGACGATGACTTAACCACTCCTCTTCCTTCAAACTCAAATACGCTTACCCCGTGAACCTTGAAGACGCCGACTTGGGTATCTCATCTTATGAATATCCAAATGCGGGTCTTTCATTCGATGTCCGCATGAAATGTTTATCCTCCAGCTAACGAGATGTCGGTGGATTCCTACAGTGCGGAAGGAGTTTGTTCCTTTGTACACAAAGTTATGGAGGAAGTACGGCCATATCGCAACTTGAAAACGTGGTCCGACACTTGTTCCCTGCTTTGGTCACCATGATGAACTGCCTTCTTCCCATGATTGCTGAGATGGAGAGTATTCCTATCCGCAACGTTCTTTGAATCAAGCCTCGAAAAGTGGGAGAATATGGTATCTACACTGTGAATCCATGGAGTTCAACGTGGGTTGGTTGCGGCGGCGTCTTGATATCATCAAGGTTGATCGAGCCGGTATCCTTGTAAATGTTGTTCTGCTGCGAAGGCTATTTTGGAAGAGGAGAAGGCTCTGGCTGCGAATCGGAGAAGGTAGAGCAGGCTGTGCGGGACTTGAAGAAAAGAACGGAAAGATATCACGCTAGACTGGAGATGATGCTCTCAAGGAATTATAATCTTCTAGACGGCCTCTTCTAAACTTCATTCCTTTATTGTTAATGACGTTTGTGTCAAAAGTTTTAAACCTCTTTGCGGAATAAACTTCATTGGTTTTTGATTGGTGAAACAGTTTTTTCATTGACACATCTACGAATATAATTGATGATTCAAACATGTAATGAAAATAAATGCCTGTATTGTTGACACAGTAGACAGTGGTCAGGCATGATATGCCTTGAGCCACTTTCCATTGATAACTGCTTCCAGCTCGCCCCCGTCTACCTTAATGATCTTGTAGTAGCCGGTATCGTAAGCTTTGGTGACTGCGTAGGGACCTTCCCATTTTGGTGAGAATTTTGGTGCAGACATGTCTTGTTGGATGTGTTTGGCCGTTTTCAGAACCAAATCTCCCACTTTGAAAACGCGTGATTTCACAATTTTGTTGTATGCCCTGGAAATCCGATTCCTGTACACCTGAGCGTGTTCTTCTGCTTTATTCCTTCTAAAATCCAGAGTGTCTAACTCTGCTATTCTAGAGTCAGAGACTTCAGCCTCGTTCCAATGGATCCCGGTTGATGCTGCAATCCTGGCTGATGGGACTCTGATCTATGCTGGGAGAATTGCATCCGCTCCGTAGACAAGTGAGTACGGTGAAACCCCAATGGAGCTTCGGGTGACGACGGACGCCCATAGTGCCATTGGCAAATGATCATGCCATTCCCTAGGATTGTCGTGGTATACCAGTTCGGTGATGATCCGGATCAATGTCTTGTTGGTACTCTCGGCTTGCCCGTTACCTTGAGGATAGTAGACGGTGGAGAAGACACTGTTTAATGCCATACTCCTCAAGTAATTCCCGTACCTGCTTGTTGGCGAAGGGAGTGCCATTATCAGTGATGATGTGCTTGGGCACGCCAAAACGACAAATGATGTATTCTTTAATGAAAGCCGCAATTGTTGCTCCTGTGGTTCCTCGTAGGGGAATAGCCTCTACCCATTTGGTGAAGTATTCCGTCGCAGTTATGATGTACTCGTCTTTGCCCGATGACGGTGGATTGATTTTCCCGATAATGTCCAGTCCCGGTGTAAAACGGCCATGGGCTGCTTATAGAGTGCGAGAGGGTAGAAAGGCGCATGAACAAGGTTCCCATGGATTTGGCACTTGTGTGACTTTGAACAAAAGCATTTGCATCGTCCTCCATGGTCGGCCAATAGTATTTCTCATGTATTTGGAGAAAGCTTGATTTCCTCTTCCCTTGATGTTCTCCTTCGTGTGCCTGTTTCGGCATGACTGGGATTTCTTCTCCGGCCAGGCATCATGATAGACAACCCCGAAACTCTTGCGATACTGGGATCCCTTCATGGAATATGAACCGCTTGGCTCTTTGCTTCATCTTAATGGCGTCCTTTTGACCGAGCGGGGAATTATGCCATCACGGAGATAGCTAATGTAGGGTTCTCTCCAGTCCCCAGTGCGGTTCACATTAAAAATCTCCAATTGGTGTGGTGGTGCCTGGCAATTTGGGCAGGACTTCTGAAGTAGTCTCGGATTGAGCCTCCATCTCTACGCCGGTAATAACTTCAGCGTTGAAGTCGCAGGTAAAGCGTTACCACCAGTGATTGTCCACAAATTTCATTGTGAATACGATCCAGTTGTAGTTGTGCTTCGTCACCTCCCAGACATCTTGACAGGGAGCCATCTGGATTCCGATAATACAGCATACCATGAAGCATGAAGAAGTTTTGCAGGGTTTTGAGACTGACCTTTCCTTGGGAGAGTGAGCTATTGAGCTCTCGAATGATCGGAGTTCGCCAATCGTCGGTCTTGATGTCTTTGTGTTACGGCAGCCAAGTTGATTCTATGGTTCTCCTCTTCACCGTCAGGGTTTCTTCCGCTCCTTCAAACTGAAGTTTGAAGGCAATGTTGCTAGGAAATCAGCGTGTTTGTTGTTCTTTGCGACCAACATGGGTTATGGTTGCATCGGAAAAGTAGTTTAGTAACCTCCCGTGCTTCACGATCGAGTGCGGGGCTAGTGTTACTTCTTTCGGTGCATATACTCCATTCATTTGATTCACCAAGTAACTTGGAATCACCTCTTATCTCCAGGACGTGTGACTCCTGCTTGTTTAGCTATTGAAAGCCCTATGAGGAAAGCTTCATATTCTGCGGAGTTGTTGGTGCATTCGAAGTCTAACTTGAAGGAATGTGAAAATACTTCTCCGGTTGGAGAAACTAACACCACGCCTGCTCCTCCAGTATTACTGCTAGGGGTAGCGGAGCCGTCAAAATACAAGAGCCACACTTCTTCTTCCAGAATAGAGACGTCCGGAAATTCTCCAGGGAGTTCTTCATGTAGTCCCGTAGTGTCTTCTCCAGGAAATGCTGCCGATGAAGTCCGCAACCTGCTTGGCCCTTGATAGCTCTAGGCGATGCACACGTTATGTCTAGTTCGACATTTGGAGAAGCCATTTGCCTGTCCTCCCGGTCAGGGACCGGTTTTGAAAGTAAAAACTTTGCCTAGGATCGGATTTAGACACAGTATCACCCTATTAGACAGCGAAAAGTGCCTAAACTTCGAATGGAATGGATTAAGGATAAACACGCTTTTCCGCTCCGGGGGTATACGAGTTCGGCGTCTCTCAATATTGGTGAAATAGTATATGGGACGTTCGATTCCCTCATCGTCTTCCTGAGCGAGTAAAGCCCCTACGGCGGTGTAGAGGACCAGTGGCTTCCCTTGTATAGGAGACTTCATGACGGTTGGAGATGATAGTATTCGTTGAATTTTCCGAAAAGCTTCTTGTTGGGTTGCGGTCCAAACAAAGCTGGCTCCTTTCTTCAGCAAGGTGGTGAATGAGGCGGTAAGTTGGGCTAGACCAGGTATAAAACGTCGAATGTAATTCACCTTGCCCATGAAACTCTGGAGTTCTTTCACGGTTCGGGGAGGCGGCATTGTGAGGATAGCTTTGAGTTTTGGACGGGTCTACCTTTATTCCTTCATTGGTCACTGGAATCCCAGAAATTTACCTGAAGAGACACCGAAAGCACATTTCAAAGGATTCATCTTCAACTTGTATTCTCGACACCTCTCAAACACTTGCCTCAAGACATTTGTGTGGTCTGCTCGAGCTTTTGATTTGACCACAATATCATCCACATAGTCTTCTACTTGTTTATGCATCATGTCGTGGAAGATTGCCGTCATATCACGTTGATATGTTGCTCAGGCATTCTTTAAACCGAATGGCATAACGGTATAATAAAAATTTCCAAGAGGGGTTCGGAAAGCCGTCTTACTCGCATCGTGCTCATACATCCTTATCTCGATTGTATCCGCTATAACCATCCATGAAGGAGAACATGCCGTGTCCGTTGGTGGCGTCCACTAACATGTCGATGTTAGGTAGAGGAAAGTCGTCCTTGGGGCAGACACTTGTTCAAGTCTCTGAAATCTACGCGCAGCACCGGATCTGTCCGTTTTCTTCTTTACTGGGACCACATTGGCTAACCGGGTTGGATGATGAATAGGCTCGATGAAGCCAGCGGCTAGCAGCCTTCTGAATTTCGTTCTTGATTTGGTCCTCTACTTCATGTCTGAATTGCCTAGGAGATTGCTTGATTGGCTTGGATCCAGGTATGACATGTAAGTGATGGGTGACCAATTTTCATCTGAGACCAGGCATTTCCTCGTATGTCCAGGCAAATACATCTTGGTACTCCTTGAGTAGTTGAACAAGGCTCAAATACGTTCGAAATACCTGTGGATAGAGTCGAACTGGTAGTAGACCGGCCTGGGAGATTCTTCATTCCCGATGTTAACAGTCTCGAGCTCGTCGGTTGTGGAATTGGTTCCATCTTGTAGTTCTTTGCGGGCGTCCGGTACTTTCGTCTTGAGTTTCATCATTCTTGTAAAAGCATTCAATTGGGCGGAGAGGCCGGGTTCCAGTCTCTCCGCTGGTGCTAACGCGCGGCGCCCGGTATATTGTTCTTCCCTTCGATCACGTTTCACCTCGAAAGTGCGTCCCCTTTTGGTGTGAGCATGAGTTGGAGTCTCACCGGATAGAGATGGACGCCTCGTTACGAACGTGTCTTTGTAGTGTTTGGCCTCCGAGTGGTGTAAGTCGGTCTCCTTCCTTGATTGAAGCCCACGTGGGTAGTGGGGCGCACGGGACTTTGTCCGATCCTCCCTGTGTGGTACCTTTTGGCTCGAACAGCTCCACTCGCATATTGGCGCATACGGAGACAATGATGCGGGAATGCGGATGACTTTCGTCTAGCATGGTCTTCGAGCACCGGTGATACGTCGAGGAATGACCTTGTTGTCATGAAGCCATGGTCTCCATAGTATCATATGGTAGTCCCGGCTCCCTTTCTATGACTTCAAACCTTGCTTTTGACCGGACGGGTCCTACCGATAAATTGATTGACATACCCGTATGTCTTGGTTTGGTTTCCTTGAAGTCCGTCATCGTGGTAGGCTTATACGATCTTGCATGGGTTAACCTTGGCTGTCCGAGAGTCTTGAGAGTGATTACGTTCGAAGATGCTCTGTGTCGACGAGGGCTCTCCTGAACTCGAGCCCTTGATGTGCGCGGTAACATGTAGGGTCTTGGTTGTGACTGCCTCTGCCATCATGTCGTCTTAGTAAATGTGACATTGTTTACTGAGATATTTCCGGCGCAGCTAGGACTTACGGACGAGAAGGAGTCAGGTGTGCATCGAGCTATTTTATTAATTGCAGCAAACGTCTCTGCCCGTTGATTCCTCGAGAGGTGCAAGAGTTCACACAAGCTTTCTACTAGGGATGCCGCTTCCTGATCAACTGGTCTCTGGTTTGTAGTAAAACTGTTGATCCAGGGGAATTAGTCCCGGTGTAGAAATCCCATGAATGCTCATTTCGACGTCATCTTGATGAGGAGATCAAGTATGCACCGTTCTCAGCTTCTTTGATCAGACTCCATGTTCTTCGTGTGAATCTCTCCCACCGTGCTAGTTCGCTTAATGTTGGAAGTATTACGAGTATGCCGTCGGACACCGTTAGGAGGGGGGTATCTCCGTTGGAGGAGCCACCAGGATTTGAGATGTCGAATCGGTCCCAAGACCAACCATCTCGGAATTGATTGAACGGTATTGAAGAGATTGACTTTACAACCAAGAGATCAACCTCCCTTTGTGGTCGCCAATTGTTTATGGGTGAAAACTACTCTGCAGAATTTGGTAATTTGGGTGTGGATGAGGAATGAATTTAAACCTTTAAACAAATGCCTTTGCGCGGTGAGTGCTTGTAGATTCGAGAGATCAATGTGCAAGTCGGCCTAAACCAAGAAATGGCCGTTCCAGGACTTGTTTCGGTCACAAAGTGAAGGAGATGGGGTTGATCTTAGGGAGGAAGCGAAGAAGGTGTTGAGATTGTGAAGGTGTTGGCTTGCTTATGACTTGTAATGAGAAAGATGAGCAAGCTCACGGTTGATGCAAGCGAGCTTCGGGTGTTTGAATACGATTTGTATTAACACTTGGTTTTTATCCAAATCCGAACTTGTGTTGTTACGTTGTCTTGTTTGAAATAGGGCGGAGAACCTATTTATACAAGTCATTGAGCCTCATTCACGTCTCTCGTGGGAAGTGGAGGAAGTGGAGTGATGGAGTAGTGGAGTTGTGCGTCGGCGGTCTTGCCCACTTCTCTGTTCATCTCTAACCGTCCATGACTTCCTAACACGTTCTTGTGATGGCGCGTTGCACGCCGCTTATGCCTGTAAACCGCTTGAGACCAATACCCCGTATGTATCCCCCGGTTTGTGACATGATTGATGTTGCCGGAATGTGTGGATCGTGGATCCACGAAAGATAGCATGTAATCTTTGAATTGAATCTTGTGTTATTCGGGAAGTCGATACTTGTGAAGTATCGTGTGTATTTTATGCAGTCTTTGCATTACGGTGTGGTAAAGTGATGGGTAATGACTCCTCACTAACCAAATAACTCCGACCGGGGTTGTATAACCATCTTTGGTGAAGTTGGACGGATGAGATGAGTTTTGAGACACTCATCTGCGGCCAGATTAATGAATACTAGGTTTCTTGAAGAGGAGCGCAAGCATGACTCTTGACTTGGTCAAAACCAAGCATGGGAAGAATTTTGGGAGGACCGACCGGATGTGTATGTAGATGGCATCTTTGGTGTACACGTCCATGTCTCACCGTCCCATGAAAGTGCGATCTAGGCCACTCAATTTGACCGTCAAAGGGGAGTGGTTGAGATCGGTTTGCGGCAGAAATCCCTTGCCGCAAAAGGAGTTGGAAACCGGCGTGACATCCCTAGTTTGGGCACGCGTTTCAAGACGACACATCTTGGTCGGTCTTGGTCGATGGGTTTGACGGGAAGATGGCAGGCCGGTGATCATGCCTATACCGACTATCCCATGAAAACGTGATCTAAGCCATTCAAATCATCCAGGTGAAGTTGAGTGGTCGAGATCGGTTGCAATTTGGGAAGTGTAACCACGCATGTTTGGGCGGGCGTTTTGGATTACCGGGCATGGGATGCCTTGGCCGTTTGCATGAGGAGGTAGATGGGCGCACGGTAGTCATCTTTGGTATGACCGGCCCTTGCTTAATCTGTCTGTGACCCTCCATTCATGCTTGGGGAGAAGATGGACGCGCGTGATGATTTAAAACCCTAATTACGGCTTTCAAAGCCGTGCGGCACTTCTTGTTTGGGTGACGATTCTGTCACGGCCAAAAATTGTTGGTCTTGACCGATTGGTCAAGTGTGTAGGCGGCCCACGGTGATCGTGTTGACATGCTCTGGGCCCTTTGAGTCTACATCTACACCCTCCATCTATACCTGCGAAGATGGATGGTTGAGATTATTTTGCGACACATGTAATATGCCGCAAACCCTTATTTAGGGTTTTAGTCCATAATGCTTGGTATGAACGTCTTTTGGCAAGCAACGGCCAATGGTGACCATGCGGGGGTCGGCCGTGGGTATTCCATACACTGCTTGGGGGTGATGGAATTGATGCGGGGTCATCCAATCATGCTTGTGGAGTTGGATGAGCTGCGATCGAATCATATCCCGGGACCGATACGGTCGGTCCGGATGCTCAATCGGGCTAGTATAACACACCCGAGAGGGCTCAATCGGGCTAGTATAACACACCGAGAGGGCTCGGGCTAGTATAACACACCGAGAATCAGCACAGAATCCCACGGGTATTTTCGTACATGGTTTCATTATAGTGCTTGGAGGTTCGTGTTACTCGTAAGAGTAACACTCGGTCGTCATGCCCTCGATAATGAGTCTTTGAAATACAAAGGCTGATATGAAATTCACGGGGAAGGATTGTTGCCACATGCTCCAACTTTGGAGGAATTTCATGTATTCACGAGAATGGGATTGTTGCTACATGCTCCATTCTTGGTGAATTAAGTGAGGGAGTATCCAACACTTATAAATGGCTTTATCTTTTACAAGATGTCAGCGCATGATTTTTAGGTTTTTTTACAAATTTAGCCTTAAACGAAAATCCACCATCAACACTAAGATAGACCTTATTCGTGATTTAACCCCTCCCACTACGGTGAGGAGATACGCTCTTTTCTTGGCCATGCGAGGTTTTTATCGTAGATTTATCAAGGATTTTTCCAAGATAACATCACCACTTTGCAACTTGTTGCAAAAATATGTGGTTTTTAACTTTGATGAAAAGTGTATGGCGGCATTCAATCGTTTGAAAGAACTTTTGATTTCAGCCCCTATCATTAAACCACCAGATTGGAGCAAGCCTTTTGAGCTCATGTGTGATGCAAGTGACTATATGGTTGGTGCGGTGCTTGGGCAACGTGTGGGGAATATTCCTCATGCTATTTATTATGCTTCTAGAACGTTAAATGAGGCCTAACAAAACTACACAACCACTGAAAAGAGTTGTTAGCCATTGTTTTTGATTTGGAAAAGTTTCGCTCTTATCTAATTGGTACAAAAGTTGTTGTGTTTTTGATCATGCGGGACTTGGGTACTTGCTAATGTAGAAAGAAGCGAAACCGAGGCTCATACGATGGATTTTACTCTTGCAAGAGTTCGATATTGAAGTCAAGGACAAGAAAGAGGCGAGAACACCGTTGCGGATCACTTGAGCCGTCTTCTTTGTGGACAAGGAAGCTAGCCCATTGCGTGAAAGTTTCTAGGATGAACAACTATTCTCAATTGCCTTTGGAGAACCATGGTATCTTTGACATTATGAATTACTTGGTGTCTAAACAAATCCCAAAGAACTTGTCTCGTCTTTGAGAGGGACAAACTTAAGAAGTTAGGAAACCAATACATATGGTATGATCCATACCTATGGAAACATTGTAGTGACCAAGTAATACGAAGGTGCGTTCACGAATATGAATTTCATTCTATCTTGTCCTTTTGTCACTCTTATGCTTGCGGAGGACATTTTGGGTGTAAGAGAACCGCTCACAAGGTACTTGAAAGAGGATTTTATTGGCCAACCTTGTTCAAGGATGCGTATATATTTTGTACAACTTGTGATAAGTGCCAAAGAACAAGGCAATCTAGGTGCCCGAAATCAAATGCCACAAACTTTTATTCAATTTATTGAAGTTTTTGATGTATGGGGTATTGATTTTATGGGTCCTTTGTCAACTCTCATGGGAATTTTTATATCTTACTTGTTGTTGATTATGTCTCGAAATGGGTGGAATCTAAGGCCACCCCAACTAATGATTCTAAAGTGGTTTCAAATTTTGTGCAAGCTAATATTTTTTGCAAGGTTTCGAATTCCAAGAGCCATAATTAGCGATGGGGGTTCTCACTTCAAAAACGGGATCTTACAAAGCATGTTGAAGAAGTACAATGTGTCGCACAAGATTGCAACACCTTATCATCCCCAAACAAATGGACAAGTCGAGGTTTCTAATCGAGAGGTGAAATCCATTCTAGAGAAGACGGTAAATCCAACAAGGAAAGATTGGAGCATGCGACTTAATGATGCTTTGTGGGCTTATAGAACCGCATATAAGACACCTATCGGGATGTCTCCCTTTAGGCTTGTGTATGGTAAACCTTGTCATTTACCCGTTGAAATTGAGAATAAGGCATTTTGGGCTATTAAGCAATGCAATATGGAGATGGATGGGGCTGGAAAGGAAAGGAAGTTACAACTCCAAGAGCTATAGGAGCTTCACAATGATGCATTTGAAAGCTCACGCATTTATAAGGAAAAAACGAAGGCCTTTCATGATAATACGATTTCTAGGAAACAATTTTGCATTGGGCAGAAAGTGCTTTTGTTTAATTCTCACTTGCATTTATTTCCGGGTAAATTAAGGTCACGATGGATTGGACCTTTTATTGTTACTAATGTGTTTTCTCATGGTACAGTAGAAATTCGTAGCATAGCTACAGGCAAGGAACTTAAAGTTAATGGGCACCGGTTGAACCATATTATGAGAATTTCACTTAGAAGTGGTGGAAGGAGTTAAATTTGTGGAAGTACTCCCTCTGGAGGAGTCTAGAAAGCAAGGAGATAGTCGGGTGACGACTTTAAACCAAGCGCTACATGGGAGGCAACCCATAGGATGAGTATTTCTTGTCTTAGTTTTATTTTCTTGTCTTGTTTTTAGATTTTTCTTGTCTTGCATTTATTTATATGTCAAAAAAATAAGGCGGCATCCTCCATTAGGGTGCTGATAGTGTCAAAAAAAGACGCAAATGTCATGAGACTTTATGTTCGCAAGAATATTTAGGCTTGTCATATTTGTGCAACAATGCTGAAGAGGCAAAAATACAAAAGAGTAGATAAGACGAGATCAATGGGTCCTTACATGCAAATGTAAGGACATCCGTGATTAAATCGCAAAGACGACAATGTCATGGGGCTTTACGTTCGCAAGGATATTTAGGCCTGTCATATTGTCGCAAGAAAAATATCCTACAGAGGCAATAACACTAAAGAAATGATAAGACAAGATCAATGGGTCATTACATGAAAGTGTAAAGACGTCCTGCGATTTTGTCGCAAAAAACGAGAGGTGGCAAAATAAGACCTTTAACTAGGAAGGCAAAATAAGACCACACAAGAGAAATGATAAGGCAAGATCAATGGATCATTACATGAAAATGTAAGGACGTCTTGCGATCTTGTCGCAAAGATAAAGTTCAGCGGAAATATCTGCGAAATTATGCTTAATCTCCCATTCGAATACAAATAACATAGGCAAGTATGGGAATGAATAAGAGCGTGTTATTTGTCTTCATATACAGATTTACGCATATATTGATTGACCATATTGCAAAAAAGAATTGCTCTTTATGTGCAGGAAGAAACAAGAAAGATAAAAATTGTATTCAAAGACTCAAGAAATTCGCAGGCAAAAGAATACACCCGAAGATGGGAGGTTGAAAAAATGATTGTACAAGTATTACAAAAGAAGAAAAAGGAAAATAAAGTTATTTTTCATTTGATCCTTCCCCTTCATTATCTTCATCAGATCCTTCAATTTCTTCATCTTCATTAGATTCATATTCTTCTTCACTAGCATCACTATCAGAAATATCCAGAGAAGGCATATTTTGGGGAACTCCATCAAGAAGGCAAGGGTACTTAGGCGAGGGATGTTATTATCATCGCAGACCATCTCAATAGTTTGATTGCGAAAAAGAATAGCATCATTCTTAAAATTCGCGATGTGATCTTGATTGGTTCTTGATCTAGAATATTTCTCATCCCGAGAAGAAAGATTTTTGGCAAGTTGCTCTTTCTCGATTCGAGTTCTTCAATTCTTTTTCGGAACCTTGCTTGGCTTACGCGAACATATAACATTGAATCAGCAACTTGATGACAATTTTATACAAACAATTAAATAAAGAAGAATAATTAACAACCTTCTCTGTCAGAAACCATATCTCTAACCAAGGCCGTATGCTCAGCTTGAAGACTAATGTTAACACCTAAATTATTTCTGGCATCATCTAGAACCTTCGCAGCCCAAGCAAATTCATCATCGTTATTTATGAGAAGAAGGGAACAAATTTGATTCTGTCTTTCGCTAAGAATAGCATTTTGACGGATGGATTCATCACGTTCAATTTGAACTTCAAGAAGAGTCTTTTGGAATTTCGCTAATGCTTGAGCACCTTGTCTAGCAATACGATCTTTATCATCTATGAGATCACTAATTTTCTTCCTTAAAATACTAATTTTCTCTTTAGAACTAAGATACAAACGTTTAAGTTGGTTGGCTAAGCTTAAGCTAGATCTATGATCAAGTTCTAAGAGGCGAAATCTGGATTGAAGTTAATTTAGAGGAAGAGATTTAATTTTGTTATTTGAAAAACTATCCAAAGAATCATTGAGATGAGCAAGAAGAGCATCATCATCCATAGGTTCAGGAAATGAATGAAGAAGAATGGCTTCCTCAGAAAGGTTATAAACGTCTGCGAAAATGATAAGTCAGATGAGGGAAGATAACAAGAGAACAAAACAAAGGAAAATGGAAAAGTTTCATACCATAAAGCTGTTGGTTGGAGCTTTGAAGGCTAGAAATCTTATTCTTCCGAGTGACCAGTCGGCTTCTAATTGATTGTTTTTCTCATGAAGAATGGCACTTCCGGTTTCCAATTCTTCATTTCTCTTGCGAAGAGTAGTAGCTTCAACTCCCAATTCTTAATTTTTCTTGCGAAACTGAAGATTCTTCTTTTCGAGAATACTACGCCTCTTCTCAAGATCTGAGGCAACAGCAAAGGAAGCTCTCCCGGACTACAAAAGAAATTAAAAGGTATGATTTAATTTAAGAATAAAAAAAAAAAAAAAAAAAAGAGAATGAAAACATACCAAGACACTAAGAGAATTTAAGAAGCTTGGAGTCACTGATCTGGAGACCCCATGAAGAGAACTATCACTCTCAAGCAAAGGTGAATCGCAAATACTCGCGAGAGCCTTGCATGTATTAGAAAGGAGATCGTCACCCATCCCTTGCATAGAATCGGAAAAGATACTAGGCAATTTGTGCCATAGAAGATCCAGTGGAGAATTTGAAGAAGGGATATTCACATCATCATATTCTTCATCACCAGAATTTTCACCTGACTGAGGATTCGAAGGAGAGGGGAGGTGAAGTTTTCTCTTCTTCAGAGGCGGAGCAACAGACTTCTCCTTGCGAAGAGGATTTTTACCTCTACCTTTGGCTTTCTCGCAGACTTCAGGGTTTTCTTCTTCTCCAACAACTTTAACACCAACCTTCGCACACAAATGAAGATAAGAAACAGAGGCAACAATATTGTTTAAATAAAAAAAATATATAAAGTGTTTCTTAATTCATCCATGACGGAGAGAAGAGAAGCTAAAGTGCTAACCTTCCCGGTCCGATTGTAGCTTAATCTTAACTTTTCAATCTAAAAATTTTCACGAGAATCAAAGGATAAGGGAATAAGCAACCAATGAAAGATTACGAAATACTGCGAAGTTGGAAGACATACCTCTTTATTCTTCTCGGTCCAATTGAATACCCAAGGTCGATAAGTAGCGAAGTTCGCGGGAAGTACATTCGATCTGCGATATAAGGCCCTTTTAACACCAATGGAAAAACACACCATCTATCGTCTTTAGAGTGACGCGGGACGTTGTTTTACGAGAATGCGATCAATGTCTTGCATAAGGAGCTTATCGTTAGCAACATCATCCTTTCTTTTCGGCAGAACACCCCAACAGTATTATCCCTCCTCATAGGAATGAATTCATAATTCTCGTAGAAACTCTCAACCGTATATCTTTCAGCGAGTATCGCCAATTCCTTAAATTGTGGGTCCCTAACTTCTGTTGGGTAAAGAGACCCCTTACCAGCGCCACGATTGGAGAATTCAAGTATTAAACGGATGCAATCCCCGCTTAATTGATAGACAGCTCGCGAGAAGTTCGCATGAGCAAGAATTTCATAGAATAACGGAAGGTTAGGGTTATAAAGAGGAACGTGAAGGCCGGCGAGAATTTGACCAAGCGAAATTATGATTTCATGATCATCACAATGATGATCAATGAACAACTTGGCAGAAAGAATGGATTTATATTCCTGACCGGGAATGGTGGATAAGGTAAAACCTTTTCCTTGAAGATCTTTTTGAATTTCTTCAAAAGAAGCTTCGTATTTGCGACCGGTTGGAGCCATTTTCAGTATGGGAATGAATGAGGAACTGAAGATCAAGAGAAAGAAGAAGAAGAAGAAGATTTACAGTAGCAGAAACGGAAATAACGGAGGAGAATTGAAGAAAAATTGCAGAGAGAAAGTAAAAAAGAAGAAGAGGAGAGTGAGAAAACTATATATAGAGAAGAATTCTCGAGAAGATAAACGCATTTAATGCGAGAAAGGACGTGAATGGTTGAGAAATAACGGTTGAAAGAGACGTGTCAAGAAATGGGTGGAAGAAAAGATACGTGTAATAAATTCTGCGTAATAGTACGGAATCATACAAATACAGAAAAATATGAAGAAATGAACAGCTACGGCATTTTGAAAATACAATACTAGTTCTCATGACATTCTTTTCTTCGCAGAGAAGACATGAGAAGAGGCAAGATGTAGGATAAGAATATCGCAACACCAAGATTCTCGAAGTCCATAAGCGACACCTTTGCGAAGACATCGCGGGATGGAAGTAAAACGACGTAACGGATGACGACAGCCAAAACACGAGAAAGATGTGAAGATGTAGCGAGATCGAGGAGTGTCGCGAGATTTGACATTTGTACATTTGCGATGCTTCGCAAGACATACCCGAAAATAAAGGACAGCTTAGCTGTCATCCACTATGTAATGTCATATATAAAGAGCCGAATATGCTTACGAAGGGGAGAGATCTTTTCTAGTGTTGAGCAAGTCATTAAGAGAGAGAAAGTTTAGAGTGATTGTAATTATTTGGTATATTTCCTTTTCATCTTGTAACATTTTCGGAATTTGATCAATAAAACTTATAATTGTTCATCTTAAAATGATTTGATTGTGTGGATTCTTGTGAGGGGTGTAGTGTGGGATTTCCTGCAACTACAAATGCTATACTGCAAGAGAATTTTTTTTCCTAAAACTGAGAAAGGAATTAACTTAGGTCTGCTTTATATGGTAATGATCTTAGCACTTCTTTACAAAGAAACTAGTGTAAGTGTCTAGAAAACTAACCCCCAGAAAATCAACATCAGTTCGAATGTGCGTGCAAAAGCTTCCAATATACTCTTGAACTTGATGTCCTTAAACCGAGAAAAAAAAACCATCTCAGGAAGTACGACTGAAATAAAAAAATTAATACAAGACTAGAAAAGCGGATGATTTTACAGAGGGGGAAACTAACTGATTGCATCTCACATGCATAACTGCCTCAAAACCTTTAGATCTAGTAACATTCCACCTAAGATCATTATATAGCTTGGTTGAATGAGAAATAACTGAAAAAGGATGGTACTAATATACCTTCCAAACCAGAAAAAAAAAGTATTATCTATAAAATACGTAATTTTGAGTTTCTAAGAACTTCAGAATAAGTTCAACTCTAGATTTAGCAACAATCTTCTTTCATTGTCATACGCTTATGTTACTCGTTGAATTGACTGCAAAAGGTTACGGGTCCAAACTAAGAGGAACGAAGACTCACGTGGAGTATGCATTATCGAAGATGAGGGGGTTGGTGATCCAAGGTCCCTCTAATCCAAAGCACTCCTCCGGGGTGCGTCCATACACAACAACAACAAAAATACAAATATGAAATATCAGTTAGAGAACCATGACAACTAGTTAACTCTGGAATGAGAAATGACCGATTTTCCAAGTTGTTAACTTACCAATAAAATGGTGCATCCCATATAAACCACAACAAAGTCGTAGTATTTTATGTACGAGAAAAGTGAATGTCGCCAACCATGTATGAAGCAAGCAGTCAGAGATACTTTTTTGTAAGGCAAGCAGTTCAAACTGGGGAAAAAAAAGATGCATTATAAAGCAATGAAACAACGTCTTAAATGACTCCAAATTCGACAAAAATAAGAACCTGGGTACTCAAATGTTTTTATGTCTTGAGATCATAAGACAACTACCTGTAGGTATAGAATGAGTCGATAAAATATCTTCACTTGCTTTCCTTGCGTTCTTAGTTTGTAGAACAACTACCCTGCACATGGATAGAAAGCAGCTTCTAACCATTAGATTGAGTCTAAACTATAGCTTAAGGAAAAAAAGTTAAAATTTAAATTGAAAGAAGAGAGTGAAAAACCTGGGAGATCACCACAAGCGCTTGGTGATCAGATGCATACCGCTTAATAACGATGGCTGTCGTAAGTACAATCAAATTAAATTACTTATTTCCACACAATTAACTGGTAATATAATGGAAGTAAGGATCGTTCCCACGAAGAGAAGTGAGTTTTAGTTGTCAAAGCGTCACAAAGTGGGGTTTTTGTTTTAGATTTTAAACAAAATAAATAATCAAAGAAAATAAAGTTGAATTGTAATCAATAGAGAGAGATATGATCGAGGAATCCTTCTTCGTTAATAAACCGTCAATGAGTTGTTATAGTTTCCTACTTGTCGTTAATCATAGATTATCACCAACCGTGGAATAACAGCTAGATCAGTGATATCCCGTAAATTCCTTATATCACTGGTGTTTGAGGGTGAAAATAGTTTCTGCTGATTTCGGTAATTTCGGGTGTGCGAGTGAGGAAAATATTTAAACCCTAAATAATGTACTGCAAGGGAGTACTTTAGATTCGAGAGATCAATCTGTACAAGTCCGGCCTAAACCAAGAAATGGCCGTTCCAGACTTGCTTCGGTCGCAAAGTGAAGGAGAATGGGTTGGTTTTGGGGAGGGAAGCAAGGGAAGTGATGAGACCAGAATAGTTGATTCTGGAAGAGTGGTTGTGTTACTATGACTTGTATCATAAAATTGGGAAGGCTAACCAATGGTAAGCTAGGAAGTATTTTCTGAGTGTTGTATATTCCCGAAATGAACCTCCCTTTCGGTGGAAATAGGTAAGAACTATTTATACAAGTCGAAGTGAAACGTACTCTGGTCTCATTAAGGAATGGAAAAATGGGTGAATAAATGGGAGGAGGTGGTAACATTAACGCATGGAATTGATGTTCCATAAAACCGTTAACGCATGGAATTGATGTTCCATAAAACCGTTAACGCATGGAATTGATGTTCCATAAAAAGAACGTTTCACCATTAACTCCTTGAATTTACTAACCGCCTCATCCTTATGACACTTCCTTATGACGGGCGTAGTGTACGCCGCACGCTGTAAACTGCCAAACAAATACCCAAAGAAGATCCCCCAGTTTGTGATATGTGTTGATGTCTCGAACATGTAGTATGTTGTTGTTGCCTGGCAAGTCGCGCTGGGAAGACTTGCTAGCTTGGTGACCTTCGACGGTCGAGATTTTGCATCTCAAGAGGAAAGATAGCCGTTGATCGTTGCACGCTTTCGTTTTGGTAGCCGCGTAGGGAAGGCCAGCATGGTGGCGCGGTTAGGTTGGCATGGCATGGTTTGGCGTGGCCAAACTTAGGTTTTAGGGCCAAAGGTTACCATGCGTCGTCTGGTAACCTTGGATGGCTAGGATTTGCTCCTGGGATTGAAGGGGGACCGTTGATCATCGCACGCCTTCATTTTTGGTAACCGCGTAGGGAAGGCCAGCATGGTGGCGCGGCTAGGTTGGCATGTCGTTGGCATGGCATGGTTTGGCGTGGCCAAACTTAGGTTTTCGGGCCAAAGGTTACCATGCGTCGTCTGGTAACCTTGGATGGCAAGGATTTGCTCCTGGGATTGAAGGGGACCGTTGATCGTCGCACGCCTTCGTTTTGGTACCCGCGTAGGGAAGGCCAGCATGGTGGCGCAGTTAGGTTGGCATGTCATTGGAATGGCATGGTTTGGCGTGGCCAAACTTAGGTTATAGGGCCAAGGTTACCATGCGTCGTCTGGTAACCTTGGATGGCTGGGATTTGCTCCTGGGATTGAAGGGGGACCGTTGATCGTCGCACACCTTCATTTTTTTTAGCCGCGTAGGGAAGGCCAGCATGTTGGCGCGGCTAGGTTTGTTTGGCATGTGGGGACAAGGGCTTAGCATGCCGTTGGCACATGACGCGGCTAGCACGGTGTAGGACCAGAATATCGCGACAGCAATACTTCGCGAGAGTAATAAACAATTACATTGCGAAGGTGTCGCAAGGAAATAATTTAAATGACGCACCAGATGACGACGACGAGAACATAAGAAAAGTATGAAGACTTGGCGAGATTTAGGAGTGTCGCGAAGTCTAACACTTACATATTTATGACGCTTCGCGAAGAGTTCCCGAAAATAAAGGACGCTTATTTGTCATCCACTATGTAATACCCTATATAAAGGGTTGAGTAAGTCTGTTGTAGGGGGGATTCTTTTTGAATTGTTTAGCAAGTCATTAGGAGAGAGAAAATTAAGAGTGATTGTAATTTCTTTAGCTCTGTTCTACACTTCTTTGTAAACCTTTCAAGAAAACAATTAATAAAATATATTGTTACTTATCTTCAAATGGATTAATTAAACAAATTCGAGTGAGGGGTGTAGTGTGGGATTTCCTGCAACTACATATGCGCTAGAAACAGGGATTGAAGAAGATTGAAGATCGAAGAGTGCAGTTAAAATCATTTAAATCAAGAAAATGAGAAAGGAGAATATTAAATCAGATGAGGTAGAGGAGTTAAGAAAAAAGAAATATAACGAAGATATGGAATACAATTCAATTACAAAAGCAATAATTGATGAATTTCACGAAAATATTAGAGGAAGGATACATAAACGAGATCTTGAAGGAAAGAAGATTGTAGATGAGGAGAAGACATCGTCTTTGAAGGAATGGGAAAAACAAAAAATAACGTTCACAGCCAGTTGAAGTGCCTAGAGAAAGTTTGAATCATACATCTCCACTAGTGATCACGATAAATGTAAGCAGAAAAAGAGAAGAATCGGTAAAAGCAGCGGAAGAATGGGCAATAAATAGAACTTTGGTGGATACAGAGAGTTTGGTGAGTATCATGTTTTACCATACCTACAAAAAATTAGGATATAAAGATGAAGAAATGAGTTCCCCAAGATATTATATCCATGGTTTTGGAAAATCTATAACAGTACCTAAAGGAGAGATAAAATTACGAATTTTACTCGGAGAAATTGAAACACGAGGTAACATTAAGTGTAGTGGATATGGAATCGCCGTACCACATATTGTTAGGGAGACCTTGGGTACATGCAATTAAGGCGGTAGCGTCAACATTTCATCAGTGCATCAAATTTCCTATGCCGAGTGGAATTGGTGAAATTAGAGGAGATATTGATAAAGGAAGAATATATCATCAAATCGAAGTGAAGCGTTATGAAGAGCAAGTGAAGAAGCGAAAAGATCGCAGGAAGATGGTAAAAGCAGCTAAGAAAGAAGAAGAATTTAGAATTTATATGATAAGAGCAAAAGAGGGAAAAGGAATACCTAGCGAAATCATGGGAAAAGGGAATGAGTTCGCGAAAGAAATGAAAGGACCAACTCCTATGGGAGAACCGAAATCTAGTTATATCGCAGTAGAACAAACAAAAGAAGTGAACGTTGGAACCAAGGAGGAGCCCAAAATCTTTAAAATGGGGACTAAAATGGAAGCGGATGAAGAAAGAAGAACTGTTGATTTGCTGCGAGATTACAAAGATATTTTCGCGTGGGATATGGATAAAATGCCTGGTATAGATCCATCAGTAGCTTGCCATAAATTGGAAATTGACAAGAATGTAAAACCATTTAAACAAAGAATTAGAAAGATCGCAACAGCATATCATCCTCAAATAGAAGAAGAATTGCAGAAAATGTTGGACGCAGGAATCATTAGACAAGCAAAATATCCCGAATGGATAGCAAATATGGTTATAGTTCCAAAGAAAAAAAAGGAATAAGAATTTGTATAGACTTTACTTGATCTAAACAAAGCTTGTCCTAAAGATAGTTTCCCATTACCGGATATTCCACAATTGGTTGAAGCGGCGGCGGGAAAACGAAAGGATATCATCTCTTGATGGATATAAGGGTTACAATCAAATTCCTCTCGCCGAAGAAGATCAAGAACATCCTGCTTTCTTTGCTCCAAGAGGATTGTACTGTTATACAAAAATGCCGTTTGGTTTACGAAATGCTGGTGCGACATACCAAAGAATGGTGGAAAAGGTGTTCGCGAGATGGATACACAAAACATTAGAGGTATACGTAGATGATATGTTAATAAAAAGTAAGAAAGCAAAAGACCACATACAAGATTTGAAAGAAATTTTTGAACAAATGAGGCAATTTAATATCAAAGTAAACCCGAAAAATGTACCTTTGGAGTCGCTTACGGAAAAATTTTAGGGTACATTGTATCCAAAGAAGGAATTCAAGTCGACCCGGAAAAAGTACAAGCAGTTCGCGATATGCCAACACGGCGATGAGTAAAAGATGTTCAAAAGTTAAATGGGTTGTTAGCTTCGCTAGGGAGGTTCATCTCGTGATCATCGACAAATGCAAGCACTTTTTCAATATCCTTAGAAAGGGATCGAAGTTTAAATGGACAGATGAGTGCGAGAAGGCCTTGCAAGGAATAAAGGAACATTTAATGGATATATCAATTTTGCAAAAAGCAGAAGAAGGAGAAGAATTGTTGATATATCTTGCGACAACCTCGCATGCATTAAGTGCGGTGTTCTTTGCGAGTGGACGCAGAGGAGTAGAAAAACCAATTTATTACATCAGCAAAACTTTCAATGCTGCAGAAAGGAATTACTCAAAAATTGAAAAACTAATCTTGGCATTAGTTTATGAAACATTTAAGCTTCGTATATATTTTCAAGCGCATGTTGTCAAGGTGGTGACAAAAGTACCAATAGAATCAGTGATGAAGAATTCAAAGAGGTCGGGAAGGGTTGAGAGATGGAATGCTCAAATAAGTTATTGCAAACTCAAATATGAAATACTATCTTCGCCAAAATCACAGGTTGTCGCAGACTTTCTAGCAGAATTTCCTTTGGAAGAGGATGAATCAGTAGAAGAAATGATGGATGTGGAGGAAGAACATGGAGATCCAAAAGATTTATTAACGGAACCGAATAGATGGGAAATATTAGTAGATGGGTCATCAAATGGAGAAGGAAATGGAATAGGAATTGTTGTGATATCGCCAGAGGGCAATAAAATAGCTCTATCTTTCAGATTGGAGTTTGCATCAACAAATAATGAAACAGAATATGAAGCTATAATACATGCTTTGCGATTTGCAATAGAAATGAAGCTGGAGAATGTGAGGATTACTAGTGATTCACAATTGGCAATTCGCCAGATAAAAGAGGAATATGCCATAAACGAATTATCTTTGCAAAAATATAAGAAACGTGTTGACGAGTTATCGATGCAGATACCAAGAATAAAGTGGAGACATATATCAAGGAGAAATAATAGGCTCGCAGACGCTTTTGCCTTTATATCAAGTATGATGACAGATCCGATTGCGAGAAATATTAAAATACAAACACTTTTGATGTTAGTCAATTGACAAAGAAGAAGAACAAGAAACCGATGTAATGGTAGTAGAAGATGGAGCACAAACACTTTGTGAAGAAGATTGGAGAGCAGAGCTTCATACATATTTGATGACAGGAGAAACACCAAGAAATAGATTAGAGACACACAAATTAAAAAGCCGTGCAGCAAATTATGAATTAAGAGATGGAGTGCTATACCGACGATCTTTTAACGGGCCTTCACTTAGATGCTTAACAAGAAAGGAAGGGGAAATCATATTGAAGATGTTGCATAGTGGGGATCTTTGGTAATCATAGTGGCGGAAGATCTTTAGCACATAAAGCAAAAATGCGGGGCTATTATTGGCCATATATGCATGAGGACGCGAAACAAGTGTCAAGGCGTTGCGAGGATTGCCAAAGGCATGGGAAGAAAATACATGCACCAGGAGCTCCGTTAAGTTCTTCGACAAGTGTTTGGCCATTTGGAAAATGGGGTTTAGACATCGTAGGACCATTTTTACCAGGAACGATGAGAGAAGATATTTAATCGTCGCTACAGATTATTTCACAAAATGGGCAGAGGTGAAAGCGGTACAACACATTCGCGATAAGGATGTCTTTACTTTCATATTCGAGAATATTATATGCAGATTTGGGATTCCCGCACAGTTGGTATCTGACAATGGGAAACAATTTGAAGGACAGAATATAGAACTCCTGCTTAATGCATTTCAGATACGATGTGGAAAATCAACTCCTCTATACCCATGAGCTAATGGCCGGGCGAAGCAACAAATAAAACAATCGCAGACATCTTGAAAAAAAAGTTAGAAGGATACAATAAAGGATGGTGCGAACAAGTGCATAATGCAGTATGGGCTTACAATACTACCAGAAGAGAAGCTACAGGGATGTCCCCCTTCTGTTTGACATATGGGGTTGAAGCTGTATTTCCAACGGAAGTTATGATTCCAACAACAAAGAAAGAGGCTTGGGAGAAAAATTTAAGTGCGGGTAATATTTTAATTAAGTTGGATGAACTAGAAGAAAAAAGAGAAATAGCATTACAACATATGGAAAATTATCAGCGAAGATTGGCTAGGGAATATAACAAACGTGTCAAGATACGTGAATTTCCCGGAGTGATTTGGTCTTTGCGAGAAACACCTATATATCAGCGAGAGAATGGTGGCAAGCTGGCAAGAAAATGGGATGGACCTTATATCATCAAGGAGATAGTTGGTACAGGGGCATATAGATTGATGGATCCTGAAGGCAAAGATGTAGGACAAAAATTAAATAGGCCATGGAATAGATTATACCTTAAGAAATATTACCCATAGAAGATGGGAGAAATGGAATGAGCCTGTGATGTAATGTTTTTGCGACAGATAGATTGCGAGATTGAAGAAAATAAAGCAAGATTGTGCGAATATCTCGCAAACAATGTATGATAACAAAAATGAATGAGTGAGTGAATGGGACGAACCTTTATGGCGTACACCCTAGTTCGCGAATAATACTTCGTAAGAGGCAAATGTAAGACCTAAAGTGCGTCATATAAGGGGGTATCTCTTGACATGGCTCAGTGAAAAGGTTACACCGCTCCTGGAACCTGAGTCATGGAGATTGGGAATAATAACATCCATCCGGGAGAGATACCTTGGATTTCCAACTATATAAGGTTATACCCTGGTTGGACGACCGAGGGTCTCTTCCAAGGAGTCAGCGTTTGACCAAGGCGCCGAGGTACACGGTTGAGTCAAGAGTGCGGGGAGCATGGAACTTCCTTACCACTCTTGACAAGTCTTGGCACATGCTGCACTCGGCCTGAAGAAAACTCCACTTAGGGTGCAGTCTCGTAACCATAAGCCCTATAGGTATAAGGGATAAGAGGTTGCGAAAACAACTGCTTGCTGTTAAGACCGGATGGGAGGAGCTAGTCTTGTATGGCCGATGTACGCCTCCTTGAAGGGGCAACCAGGGAGATGATAAGGGCGGCACCCTCCATTAGGGAGATGATAAGTGTCAAAAGACGCAAATGTCATGAGACTTTATTTTCGCAAGGAAATATAGGCTTGTCATATTTGTGCAATGATCCTGAAGAGGCAAAAATACTAACATGAAGGTGAGGCGAGATCAATGGGTTTTTTCATTTTTATGAAAAGACGTCCTGCGATTTCGTCGCAAAGCCGACAATGTCATGGGATTTTATGTTCGCAAGAATATTTAAACCTCTTATATTGTTGCAAGTACAATATCCTGCAGAGGCAAAAATACTTGCGCAATGATAAGGCAAGGTCAATGGGTCATTACATGAAAATGTAAAGACGTCCTGCGATCTTGTCGCGATGAGGGATGGCAAAGTAAGACCTTTAACTAGGAAGGCAAAATAAGACCATACAATTAATGGTAAGGCAAGGTCAATGGGTCATTACATGAAAATGTAAAGACGTCTTGCGATCTTGTCGCAATAATAAATTTCAACAACAATAAAGGTAAACAAACATGCTTGCGAGATTATAATTACGAGGCAAGATATATAGAGAAAGTAATAAGAGATTAATCATCAGGGAGTTTGTCCTCCAAATCAAAAGAAGTACTTCAACAGAAATTCAAAAGCATCCTATGCAAAATGTCATCCAATTAAGGGAGTTTAAATAAAAATTACAGAGAAAATTCAATTTTCCACATCAACTCTCTCGACAACAGGAGATGTTACTGGTTCTTCAGCAATTTTATCAGCCCCTTTTTCGCCAGATGGACGATTTTCATCAGAAGTTCCTTCGTTTGGATCCTTACTGAGAATTTCATCGAGAGCGACTTCTTCGCACTTTGATAATCATAATCACCGTAGGGGAATTGGGAACTTCATCATCACTCACTTCCATAGGTGCAACAGATACGGGATCAAGAGATTTAGATAGCAAAACACTATTCACAAGAACTTCAGCTTTAAGATGAAGTTGACGAAGGAGCGCTTTCTGCTGATTCTTACTCTCTATGTCTTTGTAACCGCACATATAGTTGAATCTTCTTTCTGCTCTGTCGCGAGAATGCATAAGGGAAGTAGTAAGCATTTTATTCTCCTTGCGAATTTTTGAGTGGTCAGATTTCAAAGCAGTAAGGGAAGAATGAAGATTTTTCTCAGACTCTGCGAAACAAAGAATAAAAGCAAAAAAATATTATAATAAACAAAAATTATGAAGCACCGATAAATGAAGAATAGATGAGGCAGCCAACTGTTATGACTAACTTCCTTTTGCGAGATAAGGTCTTTGGGTTAATGCCGAACAACTATTTTCCAGTTGGTCCATGGCGATATCAAAGTTATCTCCAACTAATCCTTTCAAACGAGCTCGCAGATTTTTCTCGTTAGAGATAAGCGTGGCATTTTCTTTCGCGAGGGAAGAATTGGATTTCTCCAATTGGGAACATTGATCCTTGAGTTGGTTTGCTTTTACACTTAAAGTTATTCTACCCTGAATAAGTTTATTTTTCTCGATAGTAACTTCTTCAAGATTATTTCTCAGCGAGCGAAGAGATTGTTCTTGCTCTTTACACAATTTTTGACAAATATCATACTGCTGCGAGTAAACTGACACCTTGTTCAATAAAGTTCGCTTCTCTTGAGAAAGAATTACATTCTCATCTGATAAAGTTTCCAACTCTAAATTAGCTTTAGTCAAAGAATACGAGAGGCGAGATAAGTCATTACTTAATAAGTCGTGTTTCTGAGCTAAATCAGCATTTTCCTTAGAAAGATTATCTATTTGGTCAACAGCATATGTATGGAGATTATCTAATTGGTTATATTGCTCCACCCAAGAATCTTTATCAGCTCGAACTTCTTCAACAGTAAATTCCAACTGATATATCTCCATTTTTCGTTTCTGGTTTAAAGCTTGAAGGGTGAACAAGGACAAAAGTCTTCAAAAAAAAAAAAAAAAAAAAAAAAAAAAGAAAGAGGTGTAGAGGCAAAATTTACCTTTTAAATCTTCATTCTTCTTGCGAAGATTGTCGCAATCCAGTGAAATGTTGAGAAGATTGTTCTTCAAGATCTTAACTTCTTGCTCCAAAGATGTTTGCGACACTGTGTCAGAGCCAAAGTATTTATTCAAGGATTCAAAAACACAAGACTTGATAGGATCAGTGGAGGTTTTCTTGACATCGTTCATGGTGTCCGATAAAACTTTAAAAGCCACATCTATCCCTTCTAAGTTTTCTTTGGTAAGAGGGGTAGACTCGAGAAGAGGAGGAAGGAAAAGCTGAATCATTCTTGATCATAAGAATGCCGATTGAAGAAGTCGATAAATAGGTGAAGGAGAAAGAGAAGTATTAAGAGAAAGAGTGGAGAGGGGTACACTTTGAAGAATTTCATTCACAGAAAACTCAGGAATTGATTTATCCTGCGAGGATATCGCAGGAGAGGATGGATTATCTTGAAGAGAAGGGGTTGGTTTCTCTTGCGAGGCAATCGCTTTGCGAAGGCACAACAGGAGAAGAAATAAGATTGAACCCAGGAAAGGAAACAGAAGGTGCGACAGGCTTAGAGTGGCGATGCCTCTTGGGAGATCTACCTTCATTTTTGCCATCCTGCGAATTACAAGTTAAATAAGAAACAGAGGCAACAATATTGTTATTAAAAGGGTAAATGTTTCTTAAATACCTTGCCATTCGCAGGATGCTTTTTAGAAGCAAAGGATTTCAATTTTGAACCTGAAGAAATATTAGGGTTCTTAACGGTGAATTTGGAGTTGGGTTTGTCTTGGCTGAAATAAAAATGGTGGGAGAAACATTAAAAGAAGAGCAATATTCAAATAAAAGACTACAATAAAAGAGATCAATCATGAAGTAATCAAAATTGGTGAAATCAACAGACCTTGATGCCATAGAAATAGTAGCAGAAGAATTAAAGCAGGAAGACAATGAAGGAAAACGACAGAGAAAAATTGCAGATAATAAAGAAGATGAAGTAAAAGAAGAGAATTTTCAAAGGGAATTCCTCTTTAAATAGACGAGAGAAGGGTAACCGGACGAACCGGTAAAAAATAAAATCTTAGATACGTGTAAACAGTCATTCCTAAATTCACGGAATCTTGTCGGTAAAAGAAAAACGAACAGAAATTAAATGGTGGCGACATATCGAAACATTAGTTCTCATGATATTCTCTACTTCGCAGAGAATACATGAGAAGAGGCAAGATGTAGGACCAGAATATCGCGACAGCAATACTTCGTGAGAGTAATAAACAATTACATTGCGAAGGTGTCGCAAGGAAATAATTTAAATGACGCACCAGATGACGACAGCCAGAACATAAGAAAAGTATGAAGACTTGGCGAGATTTAGGAGTGTCGCGAAGTCTAACACTTACATATTTGCGACGCTTCGCGAAGAGTTCCCGAAAATAAAGGACAGCTTAGCTGTCATCCACTATGTAATACCCTATATAAAGGGTTGAGTAAGTCTGTTGTAGGGGGATTCTTTTTGAATTGTTTAGCAAGTCATTAGGAGAGAGAAAATTAAGAGTGATTGTAATTTCTTTAGCTCTGTTCTACACTTCTTTGTAAACCTTTCAAGAAAACAATTAATAAAATATATTGTTACTCATCTTCAAATGGATTAATTAAACAAATTCGAGTGAGGGGTGTAGTGTGGGATTTCCTGCAACTACACACGGCTAGGGCCAAGGCAAGGTGCGATTTGGCTTGGCATGTGGGGCCAAGGGTTTGGTAGGTGCGACTAGCATGGCTAGGGCCAAGGTAAGGTGCGGTTTGGCTTGGCATATGGGGCCAAGGGTTTGGTAGGTGCGGCTGGCATGGTTGGCATGCCTTGGCGTGGTGGGTGTGGCTGGCATGGTTTGCCATTGGCACAAGAGTGCGGCTAGCATGGTTGGCATTCCTTGGCGCGGTGGGTGTGGCTGGCACAGTTTGCCATTGGCACAAGGGTTCGGCTAGCATGATTGGCATGCCTTGGCGCGGTGGGTGTGGCTGGCACGGTTTTCCATTGGCACAAGGGTGCGGCTAGCATGGTTGGCATGACTTGGCGCGGTGGGTGTGGCTGGCACGGTTTTCCATTGGCACAAGGGTGCGGCTAGCATGGTTGGCATGCCTTGGCGCGGTGGGTGTGGCTGGCACGGTTTGCCATTGGCACAAGGGTGCGGCTAACATGGTTGGCATGCCTTGGCGCGGTGGGTGTGGCTGGCACGGTTTGCCATTGGAACAAGGGTGCGGCTAGCATGGTTGGCATGCCTTGGCGCGGTGGGTGTGGCTGGCACGGTTTTCCATTGGCACAAGGGTGCGGCTAGCATGGTTGGCATGCCTTGGAGCGGTGGGTGTGGCTGGCACGGTTTGCCGTTGGCACAAGAGTGCGGCTAGCATGGTTGGCATGCCTTGGCGCGGTGGGTGTGGCTGGCACGGTTTGCCATTGGCACAAGGGTGCGGCTAGCATGGTTGGCATGCCTTGGCGCGGTGGGTGTGGCTGGCACGGTTTTCCATTGGCACAAGGGTGCGGCTAGCATGGTTGGCATGCCTTGGCGCGGTGGGTGTGGCTGGCACGGTTTGCCATTGGCACAAGGGTGCGGCTAGCATGGTTGGCATGCCTTGGCACGGTGGGTGTGGCTGGCACGGTTTTCCATTGGCACAAGTGGCGTGGGAATTAGGGTTTTGGCCTATCGAAACCTTAATTAGTAATTAATTAGAAAAAAGGTACCCTGGTAATTTTCTCGCAGACAAATTAAAGGGTTCAATAAATGTGCTTGGTTTGGACATTATTACTCAAGTTCTGTGACGTTACTGTCTGACTAGGGTTTTACGATTTTACCCCTAATTTAAAAACCACCATCAACATTAAGTCTCCTGCTTAGCTCGGAACAGGTGCCTTGTTGCGAGGTAAGCATATGATGGTGACAGATGAGGGCAGAATCGAAACGTAGGACATGCAAGATGGTCAGGAGGGTCCGACTAACCTTTTTCGAGAGGTGAAGAGAGTTTTTTGCTTCCCGTATTGGCAGCCCTGCATAAATTGTGCTGGGGATGCAGACCGTGGAGTGGTGAGACGAAAATTGTTGGTTTGGTCTGGTCGTACATCACCTTGACTGGGTTAGGAAGCATCATGACGCTGACTTGGCGAACTTGTTGGTACTGGCAAGTCACGGCGCGGACAGCTTGGAGAGGCAAAGCGCGTGCGAACGGTTTGGAGAGGAAAAGCATAGCGGACTACTCAGCACGTGGGGCCAAGGGGTGGCGCAGTCTTGGGAAGGCAAGCATGGTGGATGGCTTGGCGTGTGGGGGCCAAGGCATGGCATGGACGTTTTTGGCGTGGTAATTGGTCTTTGCGGGACCGGTTTCCTCTTTTCCTTACTTGGCTCAAATGGGAAATCCTTTCCTTGTTCAAACTCCCATGCACCACGCATATAAAAGGAGGGTCGGCTTCTCCTTTTGTTTCACGCTTACTTATTTATCCCAGCCGTGTGGTAGTAGTAAAGCAAGGCGGACAGGCGAATCCTAGGTATGCCTTCCAATACTTCTTCTTTAACTTGCTTTCTCCTTTTTTTTTGTGTGTTGGTGTAAACCCTAGATGTAGGCGTACTTTTTCATGAACTTGTAGAAATATTATTGGCGTGAACACTAGCCGTAGGTATGCTTTGCTTGAACTTGTAATAAAATTTAGGCGCGAATGCTGTAATGATGTTGGCCGCCTCGATTATTGTGCGAAGTAGATGTGCACGAGGATTGTCATTTCCTTCCCATGAAAGAACTAGCTTTTAGGGTTTCCTCCTCTTTATGGTGTGGCCGTGTGTATGATTTCCTTTGGGGGGCGCGCCTATTCGGCTGGGCGCGAGTTTCCGGCTGCATGAAGTGGTGATGCAGAGTCTGTCAGTCCCATTTCTTCGCATATGCACAAAATGACTTTGAAACCAATTGGTTTGCGTCCAGGATGGCTCTCTTGTGTCTGATAAAATATTTCCATGCACTTTATGTAATAATCTCTGCTCGTATTTTTCCATTGTAGTTATCTCGGCGGTGAAAACAGCGTAAGAGAATTTTCATTAGGATGTCAACAATTTCTGTCGTACCGAAGGATGTGGGTAATTCCAAGCCAAGCATAGATGATGATTTCTTCACAACATCCGCTACAATTAAAAAAAATCATCCCAAGTATGTGTCGATCCTCCTGACTGGTTCGGAAAGTGAAGGAGAGGCCCGGTCGGTTCGTCCGGGCAGTGTAATAAGGTTTTGTATTCAGAGAAAAGAGTACCATGCTTCTCTCATTGACTTTAAGACCAGTGTAAGCCCGTTGCGTCCCTTTGAGAAATGGATGCGATTCATGTTGAGCCAGGAATGTGTAAAGGCCAGCTTGACCAAGGCACAGATTATTGATGTTGTCGCGGCTTCCGCAGTTCTTCAAATTAGGAAAGATATTCCAGGCTTGGTTACTTTTATTTCCAGATGGTGTCCGGACACTCATACGGCTATATGCAGGTGGGGTGAAATGACCATCTCCTTAGAGAGCATGGCTATATTGCTGAACCTTCCCGTGATTGGAAACCTTGATGTTAGGTTGTCTGTGGATGAAGAAGAAATTCATGCCGCCCTGGTTGCGAAATCAATAGGATTCGTTCGGGAAGGAAATGAGACGAAGTGCTTTTATGACTGGTGGGTGTCTCAGTGGTTTCCTGATGAGTTGGAGTCGAATCAGAAGAATAGTACGCTTTATGCCGCGGCGTTCTTGGCTCTTTGGTTATCTAGAGATATTTTTGATGACGGCTTTGGTAAGAAGGAGATAAGGTAGGAACTTATCAAGTTTGCTATAAAACTGGAAAAAGGCGTCGTTCTCCCTATTGGCGATTTGTTTCTTGGTTCTTTGTACGCACACTTGGATTAGCTGGTCTCAGATATGTGTGCTTCAAACGGCTATATAAAAGTGGATTCGTACATTCATGCCGCTTTTCTTCAGGCGTAGCTGTGGGAGCACTTCGAGAAGTATGCCCCAAAACCGTTGGCTATACTTCCCGAGTCTTGGGGTGGCTCCAAGATATTGCGCTGGTCGAATAGGCGTCCAAAGATTGGCTCGAACCTGGTTGGATTTCTTGACAACTCGTACACGGTTAATTTTTGTCCATGGGCTCCGGTGCATGCGTCTATAACTCAGATCAGTACCTTTGCTCCTGTTCCGAACATGTCTTTGTCTTCTGATAAAGAGGATCTGAGTGTTGGAGAGATGGTGTTCATGCGAAGCTGCACGCCCGGTCATGTACCGTCTTTCTTTCTAGGATCTCGCAAAGCGATCTCTTACAACATTGATAGGGTGGCTCGGCATATGGGTTTTGACCAAGGGGTCCCACTCGTTCGTCAGTCGGTTGTTCCAAAAACCCGTTGTCCACTGTTCTCGATGCTAGTGCTCTTGCGTCGGGTCAAAGTCTCCCTTTTCTACTTGTAGAACGAAATCCATCTACAACCTCCAAATATAACATATTTTGGCAAGATGAGTTTCTTGCTATCCATGAATTCGTGAATGATGTGGTAGAAAATCATCGCGGTAAGCCTTCTCCTGCAATTTTAGTGGAACATCCATTGCTGAGGGATCCCAAGCGAAAATCCGTTAGCCCGAATGCAGATAGTCCCCAAGTGAAGGAACGAAGATCTAAAAGCCGTGCTGGTGGTGTTCAGTCGGATCCGATGGCTCTCCCGACTTTTAGCTCTTCCAATATGCGAGTACGTATAATTTTCTTCCTGATTCAGTCGGATTGCGTATATCTTTGTCTCATTTTTGAGTGTCTGTTCTTGTGCCTTTCCTAGGGTCTTAGCAGCGTGAACGCCTTCACTAAACTTTCTCGTAGTCAAAAAACTGCACCTCTTGAGACGGAAAGCAGCGATGCTGAGCCTACCCATGGAGAAGGGGAATCTGAGAAGGATGAAAGCTCAGAGTCCAGAGATGGCGAGAGTAGTTCTTCCGATAGTAGTGCTGGATCTTCCTCTAGTCGGTCTGAAAGCGAATCAGCGAGTCTTCTCCATGCTCTTCTTCTTCCTTCCTTCCTTCTTCCTCTCCTCCTTTTTTTTTTTTTTTTTTTTTTTAAGTGTCTAAGCCATGATATCACAGAGCGAAGCCGGTTCTGAAAACGAAATTGAGATGGAAACTGGTGAAGACACGGCTTTATCTCCAGCCGTGTCGGCCAAGCCTGGTGGCTTTGAAACAGAGGCCGATCAAGATGGAAGCGTTGTTGTGACTCAGACAACGGAGATTGCTCACGTGAATGCTAGCGCAATTGTTATTAGGGATCCTTCACCAGTTACTGATGCAATCGCAGGCGCCACCTTTGTTCCTCCATACCTGGTTCCTTATCCGGATCACGTGTTGATTGGGGGATTTAGCGTGCCAGCTAAACATGAGGTGTTATATACCAAGATATGGGAAAGCTACGGTCATATTGCCACAACCAAGAAAATTACTAGCCGATACGCACTGGTCAAGCGTGTGGAGGAAGCCTTGTCTTCGAATGACGACATGTGCAACGTGACTGGTCATACGGTTTCTGAGGACGTAATCTCGAGCTGGAGGTTCCACCGTGACATGTGCATAAAGTTCGAGTTCAATGCTCCTTGGTTCGTCGACGGTTTCTCCGAGGTTAAAAAGTTGCTGACCCAAACAGTCGAAGGTCCTTCCGCAGACATGGTGAAGAAGCAGGAAGCGGAATTCAAAAGATCGTGCAGGCAGCTGAAGTTGAAAAGGGTGGCTATCCAGAGCATGAGGGAGGCCTTTGCTAAGAGGAGCAAGCCGTTGTTGGAAAACTTTCCTTGAATACATTTCTATCTTCTGAACTTCTTTATTTTTCAGTTTTTTTTTTGAAAGGCAAATGAAACGCCTAGTTTATGGTTTTGATTTTCTGGATTTTTTTGGGTTGATAGACAAATGTTATCTCGAAGGTTTTTTGGATTTTTCTTTTGGAATGAATTGTTTAGGAAATGAAATTATCTTGGTTATGACTAAAAGTGACGCGGGCATCCCAGGAAAAACCTGGAACCGTGTGTTGTAGATGACATGGGATGAAACATAACATGACTATCGGTTTTTCCATTCTCATTAAAACTTGAAATAGCTAAACCACGTATCTTGTCTAGGTAAGACTTACTCGGTTTCTCAGGTCTCCTGATGAAAAGGGAACCTTCCGGGTGTAATACCGAGTTTTATGGGAAGCACCGCCGTGATTGTAGAAAGTCCACAGTCATTACTGAGTTGCCTGGTAACCGAGTCGCTGATTCTCGGGCGGATCGTTTGCTTCAATTTTCTGGGAAGTCCCCAGTCGTGTCATGACCGCTAATCGAGTCATCTGGTAACTGAGTCGTCGATCCTTGAGCGGATCGCCTGCTTCTACCATCTTGATGTCTGGGTCGAAGAATGAGATCGATGGTCGAAGATTGACATTGTAACCAAAAGATCAACCTCCCACTGTGGTCGCCAATTGTTTGAAGGTGAAAATAGTTTCTGCTGATTTTGGTAATTTCGGGTGTGCGAGTGATGAACAAATTTAAACCCTAACAATGTACTGCAAGGGAGTACTTTAGATTCGAGAGATCAATCTTTACAAGTCCGGCCTAAACCAAGAAATGGTCGTTCCAGACTTGCTTCGGTCACAAAGTGAAGGAGAATGGGTTGGTTTTGGGGAGGGAAGCAAGGGAAGTGATGAGACCAGAATAGTTGATTCAGGAAGAGTAGTTGTGTTACTGTGACTTGTATCAGAAAAGTGGGAAGGCTAACCAATGGTAAGCTAGCAAGTATTTTCTGAGTGTTGTATATTCCCGAAATGAACCTCCCTTTCGGTGGAAATAGGTAAGACCTATTTATACAAGTCGAAGTGAAACGTACTCTGGTCTCATTAAGGAATGGAAAAATGGGTGAATAAATGGGAGGAGGTGGTAACGTTAACGCATGGAATTGATGTTCCATAAAACCGTTAACGCATGAAATTGATGTTCCATAAAACCGTCAACGCATGGAATTGATGTTCTATTAAAAGAATGTTTCACCATTAAATCCATGTATTTACTAACCGCCTCATCCTTATGACACTTCCTTATGACGGGCGTAGTGTACGCCGCACGCTGTGAACCGCCAAACGAATACCCAAAGAGGATCCCCCAGTTTGTGATATGTGTTGATGTCTCGAACATGTAGTATGTTGTTGTTGCCTGGCAAGTCACGCTGGGGAGACTTGCTAGCTTGGTGACCTTCGACGGTCGAGATTTTGCATCTCAAGAGGAAAGATAACCGTTGATCGTTGCACGCTTTCATTTTGGTAGCCGCGTAGGGAAGGCCAGCATGGTGGCGCGGTTAGGTTGGCATGCCATTGCCATTGGCATGGTTTGGCGTGGACAAACTTAGGTTTTAGGGCCAAAGGTTACCATGCGTCGTCTGGAAACCATGGATGGCTAGGATTTGCTCCTGGGATTGAAGGGGGGCCATTGATCGTCGCACGCCTTCGTTTTTGGTAGCCGCGTAGGGAAGGCCAGCATGGTGGCGCGGCTAGGTTGGCATGTCATTGGCATGGCATGGTTTGGCGTGGCCAAACTTAGGTTTTCGGGCCAAAGGTTACCATGCGTCGTCTGGTAAACTTGGATGGCTAGGATTTGATCCTGGGATTGAAGGGGGGCCGTTGATCGTCTCATGCCTTCGTTTTAGTAGCCGCGTAAGGAAGGCCAGCATGGTGGCGCGATTAGGTTGGCATGCCATTGGCATGGCATGGTTTGGCGTGGCCAAACTTAGGTTTTAGGGCCAAAGGTTACCATGCGTCGTCTGGTAACCTTGGATGGCTAGGATTTGCTCCTGGGATTGAAGGGGGACCGTTGATCGTCGCACGCCTTCGTTTTTGGTAGCCGCGTAGGAAAGGCCAACATGGTGGCACGGATAGGTTGGCATGCCATTGGCATGGCATGGTTTTGCGTGGCCAAACTTAGGTTTTCAGGCCAAAGGTTACCATGCGTCGTCTGTTAACCTTGGATGGCTAGGATTTGCTCCTGGGATTGAAGGGGACCGTTGATCGTCGCACGCCTTCGTTTTTGGTAGCCGCGTAGGGAAGGCCAGCATAATGACGCGGCTAGGTTGGCATGCCGTTGGCATGGCATGGTTTGGCGTGGCCAAACTTAGGTTTTCGGGGCAAAGGTTACCATGCGACGTCTGGTAACCTTGGATGGCTAGGATTTGCTCCTTGGATTGAAGGGGGACCGTTGATCGTTGCATGCCTTCGTTTTGGTAGCCGCGTAGGGAAGGCCATCATAGTGGCGCGATTAGGTTGCCATGCCATTGGCATGGGATAGTTTGGCGTGGCCAAACTTAGGTTTTAGGGCAAAAGGTTACCATGCGTCGTCTGGTAACCTTGGATGGCTAGGATTTGCTCATGGGATTGAAGGGGGACCGTTGATCGTCGCACGCCTTCGTTTTTGGTAGCCGCGTACTGAACGCCAGCATGGTGGCGCGGCTAGGTTGGCATGCCGTTGGCATGGCATGGTTTGGCGTGGCCAAACTTAGGTTTTCGGGCCAAAGGTTACCATGCGTCGCCTGGTAACCTTGGATGGCTAGGATTTGCTCCTGGGATTGAAGGGGGATCGTTGATCGTCGCACGCCTTCGTTTTTGGTAGCCGCGTAGGAAGGCCAGCATGGTGGCGCAGCTAGGTGTGTTTGGCATGTGGGGCCAATGGCTTAGCATGCCGTTGGCACATGGCGCGGCTAGCACGGCTAGGGCCAAGGCAAGGTGCGGTTTGGCTTGGCATGTGGGCCCAAGGGTTTGGTAGGTGCGGATAGCATGGCTAGGGCCAAGGCAAGGTGCGATTTGGCTTGGCATGTGGGGCCAAGGGTTTGGTAGGTGCGGCTGGCATGGTTGGCATGCCTTGGCGTGGTGAGTGTGGCTGGCATGGTTTGCCATTGCCACAAGGGTGCGGCTAGCATGGTCGGCATGCCTTGGCACGGTGGGTGTGGCTGGCACGGTTTGCAATTGACACAAGGGTGCGGCTAGCATGGTCGGCATGCCTTGGCGCGGTGGGTGTGGCTGACACGGTTTGCCATTGACATAAGGGTGCGGCTAGCATGGTTGGCATGCCTTGGCGCGGTGGATGTGGCTGGCACGGTTTTTCATTGGCACAAGGGTGCGGCTAGCATGGTTGGCATGCCTTGGCGAGGTAGGTGTGGCTGGCACGGTTTGCCATTGGCACAAGGGTGTGACTAACATGGTCGGCATGCCTTGGCGCGGTGGGTGTGCCTGGCACGGTTTGCCATTGGCACAAGGGTGCAGCTAGCATGGTCGACATGCCTTGGCGCGGTGGGTTTGGCTGGCACGGTTTTCCATTGGCACAAGGGAGCGGCTAGTATGGTTGGCATGCCTTGGTGCGGTGGGTGCGGCTGGCACGGTTTTCCATTGGCACAAGGGTGTGGCTAGCATGGTTGGCATTCCTTGGCGCGGTGGGTGTGGCTGGCACGGTTTGCCATTGGCACAAGGGTGCGGCTAGCATGGTTGGCATGCCTTGGCGCGGTGGGTGTGGCTGGCACGGTTTGCCATTGGCACAAGGGTGCGGCTAGCATGGTTGGCATGCCTTGGCGCGGTTGGTGTGGCTGGCACGGTTTGCCATTGGCACAAGGGTGCGGCTAGCATGGTTGGCATGCCTTGGCGCGGTGGGTGTGGCTGGCACGGTTTGCCAATGGCACAAGGGTGCGGCTAGCATGGTTGGCATGCCTTGGCGCGGTAGGTGTGGCTGGCACGGTTTGCCATTGGCACAAGGGTGTGACTAGCATGGTCGGCATGCCTTGGCGCGGTGGGTGTGGCTGGCACGGTTTGCCATTGGCACAAGGGTGCGGCTAGCATGGTCGGCATGCCTTGGCGCGGTGGGTGTGGCTGGCACGGTTTGCCATTGGCACAAGGGAGCGGCTAGCATGGTTGTCATGCCTTGGTGCGGTGGGTGCGGCTGGCACGGTTTGCCATTGGCACAAGGGTGCGTCTAGCATGGTTGGCATGCCTTGGCGCGGTGGGTGTGACTGGCACGGTTTGCCATTGGCACAAGGGTGTGGCTAGCATGGTTGGCATGCCTTGGCGCGGTGGGTGTGGCTGGCACGGTTTGCCATTGGCATAAGGGTGAGGCTAGCATGGTTGGCATACCTTGGCGCGGTGGGTGTGGCTGGCACGGTTTTCCATTGGCACAAGGGTACGGCTAGCATGGTTGGCATGGCTTGGCGCGGTGGGTGTGGGTGGAACGGTTTGCCATTGGCACAAGGGTGCGACTAGCATGGTTGGCATGCCTTGGCGCGGTGGGTGTGGCTGGCACGGTTTGCCATTGGCACATGGGTGCGGCTAGCATGGTTGGCATGCCTTGGCGCGGTGGTTGTGGCTGGCACGGTTTGCCATTTGCACAAGGGTGCGGCTAGCATGGTTGGCATGCCTTGGCGCGGTGGGTGTGGCTGGCACGGTTTGCCATTGGAACAACGGTGCGGCTAGCATGGTTGGCATGCCTTGGCGCGGTGAGTGTGGCTGGCACGGTTTGCCATTGCCACAAGGGTGCGGTGATAGGTGTAGAATACACCGTATTTACTATCTAGAGTTTATGCTTTCTTTGCTACTTTTCTTGTAAATTATGTATCTCATTTTTGCTTTTGAGTGTTATTAGGTGTTTTAGAGTAATTGGAGCAAAAGAAGTGGAATTCGCTTGACTCAAGGATTTATTCTCGATCATCTTGAAGAGAACGAAAATATGAGGCTAGCGGCGAAAGATTGAAGTCAATCGACTGCGTCCGAGGAAGTTACGAGCAAAATCTATGAATAAACTTGTCAGTTCCGCAAAACTGACAGTGCAAGAAGAGGTACTCAGATGGTGGCCCTTATACAAGAATGCTGGGTGTCTACAGTAATTCCTGTCATTACAACCCACAAGTATCTTATCCACATTATTGTGTCGATCTGAAAAGTTGGAAATAAGAGCAGCCATGGCGGCCGTTTTGAGAAGGTGATGTTGAAGATTAGGTTGCTAGAGAAAAGATTGCTGCTGAGGATGACTAAGTTAAAGTAGGGTTTTGATGCTGCCATGAATTACAGATCGAGAGAAGCAGATGGAAATTCGATAGACCTGCGTTTTATCATTCGAAACTGATTCCGTTAATGGTGCTGTCGATGCTCAGGAAATAGGATTCAGATCCAGACGAAGAAAGAGGGTACCTGTGTTGCTCAAGAATGATTGTGAGTCGAGAAGAGTGATGATGAATTTCTGCTATTGACGTATATGAGTCAGATCGGGAACTCAGTGGAAGATTGGAGGTTGAATCAGAGGTGAAGCTGGTGATGAGGGACCTGTAGCTTAGGTTGTGAGTTATGGAGGGACCAGTGATGCTGTTTTGCTCTTCCTGTGTATCAACAACAACCAGTGAAACAGATGAGTGGAGGAATAGGAAGACCTTGGAGTGGGAAGTAGCCAAAGCCGAAAGCTAAAGATGCAATTAAAAGAGATATGAGTACTGTTGAGAAGGAGCAATTGGGTGCCATGTTGCAGAATTTACCTCAAGATAGGATGGATCAAGCCTTGCATATTATCAGAAAGAGAAATCCTGACCTACCTCAAGATGGGGACTGTGTTGGTGGTGGCTCAGGTGGTTGTGCAAAGGGCAGGCTGCAGCTGGTGAGGTGATTGTGGCTTGGGTCTGTGAGCACAAAGGGTGTGCTAGTGGTGAAGAAATGGACTGGAGCTGGTTGGAATTTATGCCGCTAATGGAATTGTATGAGGTGCAGATTGGCATTAACTGGTGCAGGTGATGGTTGCTCTCATCGGTTCATGGCAGTGAGGAGATGGGGTTAGATGAATGCATTAGGTTGGAGCTGAGACAATGTTGAGGTGTTGCAGTGCAGAGTTGAGTGATGGCAAAGGAGAAGCTCAGGGCAAGTGGACTGAAGGGAATGTAGCTGAGTGGTTTCTGATGTTGCAGTTGTTGGCCAGAGAATGATGCTGTTTCAGAGTTACAGTGAGTTGATGCTGTTGAGTATGGTGGCTGCTGGCATGGCTAGTTGATGTTGCTTGCCAGGGATTGCAGGGTATTGTGTTGCCATGAAAATTGCAGCTGTTGGCCTGACAATGCTTGAGCTATTGGGGTGTTAGATATTGGAGCCAAGAGGATGAAGTGATGGAATGTGGAGCAACAGGGTTAAGCTGGTGTTGGCCTGAACCTGGTGGTTTGCAATGGCAGCTATATGTTGTGGTAACTGAGATGGAGCAGCAGGTACAAGATGCTGCTAATTGTTAATGTTGCAATTGCAGCTGTTGCAGGTGTTAGCCGTGGTCACAATTGCTGTGACAGAGATCTTTAGTTGACACGATCTTTGGGAATGATTTGATGGCTTGATTCTACAGGGACCTAATGTCTAGAGCAATGGTCCATGGTTGTTGGCAATATATTGCAGTTGAGTCATATTACAGGGAATGAATAATGATGTTGGTTGCCATGGCTGCTACTGTTGGGGATCTGAGGAGATGATGGAGTCTGTGAAGGAAGATGAGAAGTTGAATTTAAGGGTTTTATGGACTGAATTGTAAAGCTACAGATGGTCAAGAAGAAGGTTGCAAGGCTGAGTTGCAATGGAGTTTTTAAGTTGGTAATAGACTGGTTTTGTAAGCTGAAGTGCAATCTTGGTGCATCACAACATACAGCTTGTGCAAGACTGTAAATGGCCTAGGCCAAGTAACTCAGGGCTGATTCGTTCTAATTCAGCCTATACTCAGACAGTGAGTCAGCCCTGACTCACACAACTCGGTCTGACTTGAGTTGACTCGACCGATTCGCCTTGACCCGGTTGACTCGCCCGAGTTGACCCGTTGACCGGTGACCGGGCGGACTTTGCCGGTCACCTGAGCTGTTTTCGGCGACTTTAGGCCGATTTCCGCCACAATACAGAATTCCGGCGACGATTTTCGGGGCGTATTTTCTACACGGGTTTCTCACTCTTATGGGCTTGGTGGATTCTCACCTAATGGACTTTGAAGACTAGACCTAATTTTAGAAGTTGGAGAAAGCTATAAAAGGGAAGGTCTTCTACAACATATGGGATATCTTTTTCTTGGAATTTTGGAGAGCCACTTTTGTTTACGCTTCTAGGGTTTGGTTTTGTTCTTCTTCTTCCTTGTTTTATTATTGAATATTGATGATGATGAACTCCATAGCTATGAGTAGCTAAACTTATTATTGGTTATGGGATAAGAGTTGATTTCTCAACATGCTTTTGATTCAATGAATTAGTTTTGTCTCAGTAATTATTGTTTGTGATTCACAATTAATAGTGTTATAAGATTTGAAAACTTGTTAGGTTGAGTCCGGAATCAATCCGATTTGTGTTCATCTTTAGAGCTATATTAGGATTTTCAATACGAAAACGTTGTTTATCCCTGATTCTAAGTAGCATAATTGTGGTTAGAGCTTGTAGTGATATATCCTACTAGTCACAAGTGAATCATAACTTTTGTTAAAACGTTTAGTGCTTTTACACATTCGTTTGCATTGATGAGTCTTATTCCATAAATCTTAATGCTTTTAGGGAGTTAAACTTAATTGTGCTTTTACACTTTAGGTTGCTTTCGACGAAGAATTCACATATGCATCTTTTAATGTGGTTGTGATGAAAACAGGGAATTAACGGGTTATACTTGCGATCAAGATATCCTAGGACTTTTAATAAATACGAGATTAAAATACCAATTCTAATCATTGATGAAAATACATGTTTGTGAATGATACTATCCCGTGACCAATATCTTCTCCTTATTGATAATTCCAATTATTTACTTTGCTTTTAATTACTTTTATTTGCTTAAATACAACAAACATACCTTGGGTTACTTTAGAAACTAAAAGTTTATAACAACAAACGCCTCTCTGTGGATACGAACTCTTTCTTATCGAATACTATATTTATATCTAGTTGATTGAGAAAGTGAAATTATATTTGACGGATTGACAACCGACCAAATTTTGGCGCCGTTGCCGGGGAGGCACATGGCTTGTTATTGAGTTTTTAGTTTCTTTTTACAATTTTTGCTTTTATCTTTGCTTTTTGTTTGTCGTCTTGGTTCTCACTTGGTTGCTAGAATTGTTTTCAGGTATCAATCCCTGGCTACTAAAGATTGGAATTATCCAAGGTGCGGGATAGCTACTCGAAGAGGCACAATACTCCAACCAAGTCAAGGCGCAACGGACGAGCACGAGTTAGAGGTGGACGAAGAGTTACACTTAGAAGGAGAGCAAGAGGTTCCAATCGTAGACGAACCACACGTGGAAGAAGAAGAAGCAATGGGTGATGCAAATCGTTCACTCAAGGACTTGGCTTCTCATAGGCTTGATACACAACAGGGGTGTATTCAAACGAACTCTACTTTTGAGATAAAGCCGGGGTTGCTTAGAGAATTACCAAAATTCCATGGCATGGTGAATGAAGACCCAAACAAACATCTTTTGGACTTCCACACCATTGTCACGGCTATGCTTCCAGCAAATGTTGAGGCGGATGGTGCAATGTTGAAGGTTTTCCGTTTCTCTTTAATGGATAGTGCTAAGGATTGGTTGTACTATTTACCTCCCGGAAGTGTCACAACATGGAATGGGTTGAAGAAACTCTTTTTGGAGAGATATTTTCCTGCATCAAAGGCTACTCAAATTCGCAAAGAAATTTGTGGGATGAAGCAAAACGTGGGAGAATCCTTATATGAATGTTGGGAACGGTACAAGAGATTGGTTGCAAGCTGCCCTCACCACCAATTTAGTGACGCTATGATCATCCAATACTTCTATGAAGGACTCCAATCAAGTGATAGGAATCTTATTGACGCTGCGGGTGGTGGTGCACTAGTTAGCAAGACGGTGGCACAAGCTAGAGAGTTGATTGAAAACATGGCAGCGAACTCACAACAATTCTTGAGTCGTGGTTCGGATGTGATTCTAAGAAGGGTGAGTGAAGTGAGCGAGGTGGAGGAACTTCGTCTACAAATGGGTAACATGACAGCAATGTTGCAACAAGTTGCATCCGCGGTTATACCAAATTCTCCTCAATCTTATGAAGACGAGCAAGCTAATGCGATCTTTCCAAATCAACCAAGACGGTATGATCCCTACTCCAACACTTACAATTCGGGATGGAGAGATCACCCCAATTTTAGCTATGCCAACAAGCAAGGAGCGGTTCAACAACCTACCTTCAACTCTTCAAGTGGATTTCAACCTCAACAACAACAATTCCAGCCGAGACAACAATTTCAGCAACCTCAAGCACAACAATCAATGCAAAATCAAGGTTCGGATATTGATTCAAAGCTTCAAACAATGATGCAAGGAATTTCCACCATGTTCAAAGAAAGTCAACAAGAGACTAAGAGTGCTATTAAGGAGTTGCAAATACAAATGGGCTCCATGGCTATTGAGTTGAACCAATTGAAGGCGCAAAATAGTGGGAAACTCCCTTCTCAACCTATTAACCCAAAAGAGGGTGTCAATGCTATTACGTTGAGAAGCGGTACACAACTTGTGCAACCCGAAGTTCTTTGATTCGGGCAAGGTGGAGACACCAAAGGAACCTGTTTTGGAGGAGAAAGTCGAGGATTCTCCCCAAACTTCGAGGTACCTATTTCTAACTCTAAAACTCCGGTTTCTACTTATGTTCCTCCTCTACCTTTTCCTCGCAGATTTGCAAGTTCTAAGAAGGCGGAATTAGAAAAGGAGATTTTAGACGTTCTTAAAAAGATCCATGTGAACATACCACTCATTGATGCTATCAAGCAAGTTCCAAAGTATGCAAAGGTGTTGAAGGACTTGTGTACCAACAAACAAAGGCTCAAAGGTAATGAAGTGCTTAGTGTGGGGGAGAATGCCTCGGCAATCTTACAACACAAACTCCCACTTAAGTGCAAGGATCCAGGGTAGTTTTGACATTCCCGTCACAATTGGTAACACAACTTTTAACAAAGCTATGTTGGACTTAGGTGCTTAGTAAATGTTATGCCTGCGTCAATGTATAATTCACTTGATCTTGGTCCTCTTAAAAAAGGCTGAAATTGTATTGCAATTAGCCGATCGCTCTAATGTCTACCCAATGGGTATTGTTGAGGATGTTCTTGTGCAGGTTAATCAACTTGTATTTCCAGCGGACTTTTGTATGTTAGAGATGGATGAAGGTGCACCGGACTCATCTCTTCCATTGCTTCTTGGGCGTCCCTTCATGAAAACGGCGAAAACCATAATTGATGTGGATAAGGGAACGCTAACTATGGAATTTGATGGAGAAATAATACGTTTCAACATTTTCGAGACGATGAGATATCCTAGCGATGTCCATTCTTGTTTCTCCATTGATGTGATGGATACATTGGCACAACAAATGTTTGAATTAAACGGTGATGATGCTTTGGAAACCGTGTTAACTACATCCATGGATAATGGTGTAGAGTGTGGTAATGAAGTCAAGGAAGCTCTTGGTGATCTTAATTCACTACAAGAATGCCCAAAAACTCATAATATCTCTTTTATTTCTTTACCATGCAGTGATGAAAAGCTTGTACCTTCAATTATTAAATCTCCGATTTTAGAATTGAAACCTCTTCCCGACCACCTTAAGTACTTGTACTTGGGTGATAATGAAGAGTTACCGGTGATTGTTTCTAACAAGCTTAGTGATTTACAGGAGCAAAAACTTCTAAGGGTGCTAAGGAAGTACAAGACGGCCATAGGATGGACAATTGCCGATATCAAGGGTATTAGCCCGCCGTTTGTATGCACAAAATTCGTTTGGAGGATGATGCAAGGCCTAAAAGGGACGCGCAACGTCGTTTGAATCCTCCCATGATGGAAGTTGTGAAAAAGGAGATACTCAAGCTTTTGGAAGTGGGTGTTATCTACCCCATATCCGATAGCAAGTGGGTAAGCCCGGTACAAGTAGTACCAAAGAAATCGGGTGTGACGGTGGTGGAGAATGATAAGAATGAACTTGTCCCAACTCGTGTGCAAAACGGTTGGAGGGTTTGTATTGATTATAGAAAATTGAATGCCACCACTAGAAAAGATCACTTTCCTTTACCTTTTATTGATAAAATGCTTGAACGTTTAGCTGGACACTCTTACTATTGCTTTCTTGATGGCTATTCAAAGTTATAATCAGATTGTGATAGCACTTAGGAGGACCAAGAGAAAACCACTTTCACTTGTCCTTTCGGTACTTTTGCTTATAGAAGGATGCCTTTTGGCTTATGCAATGCTCCGGCTACTTTTCAAAGGTGTATGGTAAGTATCTTTTGGAATATGTTGAAAACATAATCGAAGTGTTCATGGATGACTTTAGTGTCTTTGGTGATTCTTTTGACCTTTGCTTGAACAATTTGTCTCTAATCCTTGAACGATGTGTTGAAACAAATCTTGTGCTAAATTGGGAGAAGTGCCATTTCATGGTAACTCATGGCATAGTTTTAGGCCATATAATATCTTCTAAAGGCTTGGAAGTCGATAAATCTAAGATAGACCTTATTCGTGCTCTAACCCCTCCCACTACGGTGAGGGAGATACGTTCTTTTCTTGGTCATGCAGGTTTTTATCGTAGGTTCATCAAGGACTTTTCCAAGATAGCATCACCACTTTGTAACTTATTGCAAAAAGATGTGGTTTTTAACTTTGATGAAAAATGTATGGCGGCATTCAATCGTTTGAAAGAACTTTTGATTTCAGCCCCTATCATTAAACCACCGGATTGGAGTAAGCCGTTTGAACTCATGTGTAATGCTAGTGATTATGCGGTTGGTGCGGTGCTTGGGCAACGTGTGGGGAAGCTTCCTCATGCTATTTATTATGCTTCTAGAACGTTAAATGAGGCTCAACAAAACTACACAACCACTGAAAAAGAGTTATTAGCCATTGTTTTTGCTTTAGAAAAGTTTCGCTCTTATCTAATTGGTACAAAAGTTGTTGTCTTTTCTGATCATGCAGCACTTAGATACTTGCTTACAAAGAAGGAGGCGAAACCGAGGCTCATACGATGGATATTACTCTTGCAAGAGTTTGATATTGAAATCAAAGACAAGAAAGGAATTGAGAACACCGTTGCGGATCACTTGAGCCGACTTGCTGTGGACAAGGAGACTATCTCGTTGCGTGAAAGTTTCCCGGACGAGCAACTTTTCTCAATTGCCCTTGGAGAACCATGGTATGCCGATATTGTCAATTACTTAGTTTCTAAACAAATCCCAAAGAACTTGTCTCGTCTTTGAGAGGGACAAACTTAAGAGGTTAGGGAACCAATACATATGGGATGATCCATACTTATGGAAACATGGTAGTGACCAAGTAATACGAAGGTGCGTGCCCGAATCCGAATTTAACTCTATCTTTTTTTTTTTGTCACTCTTATGCTTGCGGAGGACATTTTGGGAGTAAGCGAACCGCACACAAGGTACTTGAAAGTGGTTTTTATTGGCCAACTTTGTTTAAGGATGCACACATATTTTGTACAACTTGTGATAGGTGCCAAAGAACCGGCAATCTAGGTCCCCGAAATCAAATGCCACAAACTTATATTCAATTTATTGAAGTTTTTGATGTATGGGGTATTGATATTATGGGGCCTTTTGTCAACTCCCATGGGAATTTTTATATCTTACTTGCGGTTGATTATGTCTCGAAATGGGTGGAAGCTAAAGCCACCCCTACTAATGATTCTAAAGTGGTTTTGATTTTGTGCAAGCTAATATTTTTGCAAGGTTTGGAATTCCAAGAGCCATAATTAGCGATGGGGGTTCTCACTTCAAAACAGGATTCTACAAAGCTTGTTGTCGAAGTACAATGTGTCGCATAAGATTGCAACACCTTATCATCCCCAAACCAATGGACAAGCCGAGGTGTCTAACCGTGAGGTGAAATCAATTCTAGAAAAGACGGTGAACCCAACAAGGAAGGATTGGAGCATGCGACTTAATGATGCTTTGTGGGCGTATAGAACCGCATATAAAACACCTATTGGAATGTCTCCTTTTAGGCTTGTGTATGGTAAACCTTGTCACTTACCCGTGGAAATTGAGCATAAGGCGTTTTGGGCTATTAAACAATGCAACATGGAGATGGATGGGGCTGGAAAGCAAAGGAAGTTACAACTTCAAGAGCTAGAGGAGCTTCGCAATGATGCATTTGAAAGCTCACGGATTTACAAAGAAAAGACGAAAGCATTCCATGATAACATGATTTCTAGGAAACAATTTTGCATTGGGCAGAAAGTGCTTTTGTTTAATTCTCGCTTGCAATTATTTCCGGGTAAACTAAGGTCACGATGGATCGGACCTTTTATTGTTACTAATGTGTTTTCTCATGGTGCAGTGGAAATTCGTAGCATAGCTACAGGGAAAGAACTTAAAGTTAATGGGCACCGGTTGAAACCATATTATGAGAATTTCACTTCCGAAGTGGTGGAAGGAGTTAACTTTGTGGATGTGCTCCCTCTGGAGGAGTCATAGAAAGCAAGGAGCTAGTCGGGCTGACGACTTTAAACCAAGCGCTAATTGGGAGGCAACCCAAAGGATGAGTATTTCTTGTCTTGTATTTATTTCTTTTCTTGTTTTTAGTTTTTCTTGTTTTGTTTTTACTTTGTTTTTGCTGATTTCTTGTTAGGATTTCCCACCTTGACTTACTTTGGACGATTCAATTTACATTGAGGACAATGTAAAGTTTAAGTGTGGGGGAGTGGTTTATGTTGTAAGTTTTTGCAAATTTTTTTCAACTTTTTGTGAACTAGTGAATAAGGAAACTCCAACTTGTAGTTATTTAGAGTCACATAGTATACATGTCGCTAAGATTACATCGAGAATCTCACAATAGTGACTGAACTTAGAGATGACAGAGAACATGATCGGGTTTCTTAAATTGTATGAGAGTTAAAGTTGGATTTAACCATGCCAGTGGCAAATAAGGTGCAGACTGAATTCGGTATTAGAACAGTGATCCCCTATAGTGGAGACTACCCATGTTACATAATGTGAGGCACCAGCCTTCAATTCTTTGTACCTGTCTAAATTTGTGCTTTTAGAGTGTGTGTCACCGTACGTAAATTCCGGGCAGAATGGTGAGCTGTCCAACTTCCCACCATAGAAGCACTATTTTGATCTCTTGAGTGCTATTTTTATCAACCATGTTGGTGACATCGAATTGCTAACTTACATACCACTTGTGATCTTGTTCGCGATTAGCACCATCCACCTTATCTCTCTCTACACCAACAGGTCCATAGAAACACCAACAACATCAACAAGAGGAGCAACACAAATTCGAAGGAAAGTTGAATACGTTCGAGGTTTACAAGCAACGGTACAGAAATGGGCGATTTGATTTGAGTAAAGCAACAAAAACAGGCGAGAATTTTTATAAGTTGAAGACTATAGTACAAGAGCGGAAATTATCAAGGATGAAAGTTCGAGAAGTCTATGATATCAAGACATATAAGTTGTGAAGATTCAAGCGGTAAAGTACTTATACCATGGCATTGTACTTACATTTTTATTTTTGTATATTACTTTCTCTTGTCTCGAAAAAAAAAAAAAAAAAAAAAAAAAAAAAAAAAAAAAAGAGACAAGAGAAAAATGTTTTTATTTTGTTTTATTTTTATTTGTTATTCAAAAAAAAAAAAAAAAAAAAAAAAAGAAAAATAAATAAAGAAAAAAAAAAAAAAAGAAAGAAAAAAAAAAAAAATTGGGTTTGTATAGTTTGTTTTTATTTTTGTATTCTTTCAATAAAGCCTATGGAAAGAAGGAATATTTGTAATGAAGTATCAAGCGACAAGGAATTTGAGGAAAGAATCATATTGTCGAGATTCTACGAGGTTCGAGAGTTATCATCAAGAGTTGAAGACCGAAGACGAAGATGAAGACACCGATAGAAGACCGAAGACGTTTCTATGGATCTTTGTGAGAGTGGTGCTAGCTGCACGCCGAACGGATTCACTGTAAGTAAGCATATTCCCACCTTCGTTAAATGGTTTGATTTCCTTTGGAAGAGATCGTCAGAAAAATGGGTTTTCAAAAATATATAAAAGATGTGGGTTTTCAAAATATTTCGGAGGGTTTTGCCTTCCTACCATTCAACGTGTCGCAGGATTCTCTCTTCATTCCAACCTGGACACATGTGTGACCCATAAAAAGTTGTTTATTATTGAGAGCAATATCATAAAACCCTTTCTTGTGAGGCAGAGTCGAGACTTTTGATCACTCCGAACCCGAATTTTAGTCGAGAAGGGATGGTTATCTCTCTCTCAACTTTTAAGAATGAGATTGTGTTCATTTATGTGTCTAACTTCTTATGACTAGTGTGCAGAATCTCTATGTCTTCTTAGCGCGTTGGATACTATCATTACGGAGAACTAGTAAGTTGGAAAAATAGGTTTTGTGGGTATATCTCTAGTAAACCCTCACGAGACTATAACTCGTCCACTAGGGACACCTAGGGGTTCAAAGGCTTGTTATTTATGCTAAAAGTGACCGTAGCCTCGACGACACGGAGTTGTATGTATTTTTCATAATTTGTTTTGTTTGATTTGCTCGAGGACTAGCAAAGTCTAAGTGTGGGGGAATCTGATAGGTGTAGAATACACCGTATTTACTATCTAGAGTTTATGCTTTCTTTGCTACTTTTCTTGTAAATTATGTATCTCATTTTTGCTTTTGAGTGTTATTAGGTGTTTTAGAGTAATTGGAGCAAAAGAAGTGGAATTCGCTTGACTCAAGGATTTATTCTCGATCATCTTGAAGATAACGAAAATATGAGGCTAGCGGCGAAAGATTGAAGTCAATCGACTGCGTCCGAGGAAGTTACGAGCAAAATCTATGAATAAACTTGTCAGTTCCGCAAAACTGACAGTGCAAGAAGAGGTACTCAGATGGTGGCCCTTATACAAGAATGTTGGGTGTCTACAGTAATTCCTGTCATTACAACCCACAAGTATCTTATCCACATTATTGTGTCGATCTGAAAAGTTGGAAATAAGAGCAGCCATGGCGGCCGTTTTGAGAAGGTGATGTTGAAGATTAGGTTGCTAGAGAAAAGATTGCTGCTGAGGATGACTAAGTTAAAGTAGGGTTTTGATGCTGCCATGAATTACAGATCGAGAGAAGCAGATGGAAATTCGATAGACCTGCGTTTTATCATTCGAAACTGATTCCGTTAATGGTGTTGTTGATGCTCAGGAAATGGGATTCAGATCCAGACGAAGAAAGAGGGTACCTGTGTTGCTCAAGAATGATTGTGAGTCGAGAAGAGTGATGATGAATTTCTGCTATTGACGTATATGAGTCAGATCGGGAACTCAGTGGAAGATTGGAGGTTGAATCAGAGGTGAAGCTGGTGATGAGGGACCTGTAGCTTAGGTTGTGAGTTATGGAGGGACCAGTGATGCCTGCTGCTCTTCCTGTGTATCAACAACAACCAGTGAAACAAATGAGTGGAGGAATAGGAAGACCTTGGAGTGGGAAGTAGCCAAAGCCGAAAGCTAAAGATGCAATTAAAAGAGATATGAGTACTGTTGAGAAGGAGCAATTGGGTGCCATGTTGCAGAATTTACCTCAAGATAGGATGGATCAAGCCTTGCATATTATCAGAAAGAGAAATCCTGACCTACCTCAAGATGGGGACTGTGTTGGTGGTGGCTCAGGTGGTTGTGCAAAGGGCAGGCTGCAGCTGGCGAGGTGATTGTGGCTTGGGTCTGTGAGCACAAAGTGTGTGCTAGTGGTGAAGAAATGGACTGGAGCTGGTTGGAATTTATGCCGCTAATGGAATTGTATGAGGTGCAGATTGGCATTAACTGGTGCAGGTGATGGTTGCTCTCATCGGTTCATGGAAGTGAGGAGATGGGGTTAGATGAATGCATTAGGTTGGAGCTGAGACAATGTTGAGGTGTTGCAGTGCAGAGTTGAGTGATGGCAAAGGAGAAGCTCAGGGCAAGTGGACTGAAGGGAATGTAGCTGAGTGGTTTCTGATGTTGCAGTTGTTGGCCAGAGAATGATCTTTGTTTGAGTTACGGTGAGTTGATGCTGTTGAGTATGGTGGCTGCTGGCATGGCTAGTTGATGTTGCTTGCCAGGGATTGCAGGGTATTGTGTTGCCATGAAAATTGCAGCTGTTGGCCTGACAATGCTTGAGCTATTGGGGTGTTAGATATTGGAGCCAAGAGGATGAAGTGATGGAATGTGGAGCAACAGGGTTAAGCTGGTGTTGGCCTGAACCTGGTGGTTTGCAATGGCAGCTATATGTTGTGGTAACTGAGATGGAGCAGCAGGTACAAGATGCTGCTAATTGTTAATGTTGCAATTGCAGCTGTTGCAGGTGTTAGCCGTGGTCACAATTGCTGTGATGATGGATCTTTAGTTGACGATCTTTGGGGAATGATTTGATGGCTTGATTCTACAGGGACCTAATGTCTAGAGTAATGGTCCATGGTTGTTGGCAATATATTGCAGTTGAGTCATATTACGGGAATGAATAATCTTTGTTGGTTGCCATGGCTGCTCTTGTTGGGGATCCGAGGAGATGATGGAGTCTCGTGAAGGAAGATGAGAAGTTGAATTTAAGGGTTTTATGGTGAATTGTAAAGCTACGAGATGGTCAAGAAGAAGGTTGCAAGGTTTGAGTTGCAATGGAGTTTTTAAGTTGGTAATAGACTGGTTTTGTAAGCTGAAGTGCAATCTTGGTGCATCACAACATACAGCTTGTGCAAGACTGTAAATGGCCTAGGCCAAGTAACTCAGGGCTGACTCATTCTAATTCAGCCTATACTCAGACAGTGAGTCAGCCCTGACTCACACAACTCGGTCTGACTTGAGTTGACTCGACCGATTCGCCTTGACCCGGTTGACTCGCCCGAGTTGACCCGTTGACCGGTGACCGGGCGGACTTTGCCGGTCACCGGAGCTTTTTTTCCGGCGACTTTCCGGCCGATTTCCGGCCACAATACCAGAATTCCGGCGACGATTTTCGGGGCGTATTTTCTACACGGGTTTCTCACTCTTATGGGCTTGGTGGATTCTCACCTAATGGACTTTGAAGACTAGACCTAATTTTAGAAGTTGGAGAAAGCTATAAAAGGGAAGGTCTTCTACAACATATGGGATATCTTTTTCTTGGAATTTTGGAGAGCCACTTTTGTTTACGCTTCTAGGGTTTGGTTTTGTTCTTCTTCTTCCTTGTTTTATTATTGAATATTGATGATGATGAACTCCATAGCTATGAGTAGCTAAACTTATTATTGGTTATGGGATAAGAGTTGATTTCTCAACATGCTTTTGATTCAATGAATTAGTTTTGTCTCAGTAATTATTGTTTGTGTTTCACAATTAATAGTGTTATAAGATTTGAAAACTTGTTAGGTTGAGTCCGGAATCAATCCGATTTGTGTTCATCTCTAGAGCTATATTAGGTTTTCAATACGAAAACGTTGTTTATCCCTGATTCTAAGTAGCATAATTGTGGTTAGAGCTTGTAGTGATATATCCTACTAGTCACAAGTGAATCATAACTTTTGTTAAAACGTTTAGTGCTTTTACACATTCGTTTGCATTGATGAGTCTTATTACATAAATCTTAATGCTTTTAGGGAGTTAAACTTAATTGTGCTTTTACACTTTAGGTTGCTTTTGACGAAGAATTCACATATGCATCTTTTAATGTGGTTGTGATGAAAACAGGGAATTAACGGGTTATACTTGCGATCAAGATATCCTAGGACTTTTAATAAATACGAGATTAAAATACCAATTCTAATCATTGATGAAAATACATGTTTGTGAATGATACTATCCCGTGACCAATATCTTCTCCTTATTGATAATTCCAATTATTTACTTTGCTTTTAATTACTTTTATTTGCTTAAATACAACAAACATACCTTGGGTTACTTTAGAAACTAAAAGTTTATAACAACAAACGCCTCTATGTGGATACGAACTCTTTCTTATCGAATACTATATTTATATCTAGTTGATTGAGAAAGTGAAATTATATTTGACGGATTGACAACCGACCATGCGGCTAGCATGGTCGACATGCCTTGGCGCGGTGGGTGTGGCTGGCACGGTTTGCCATTGACACAAGGGTGCGGATAGCATGGTTGGCATGCCTTGGCGCGGTGGGTGTGGCTGTCACGGTTTGCCATTAGCACAGGGGTGCGGCTAGCATGGTCGGCATGCCTTGGCGCGGTGGGTGTGGCTGTCACGGTTTTCCATTGGCATAAGAGTGCGACTAGCATGGTTGGCATGCCTTGGCGCGGTGGGTGTGGCTGGCACGGTTTTTTCATTGGCACAAGGGTGCGGCTAGCATGGTTGGCATGCCTTGACGCGGTGGGTGTGGCTGGCACGGTTTGCCATTGGCACAAGGGTGCGGCCAGCAAGGTCGGCATGCCTTGGCGCGGTGGGTATGGCTGGCACGGTTTGCCATTGGCACAAGGGTGCGACTAGCATGGTCGGCATGCCTTGGCGCGGTGGGTGTGGCTGGCACGGTTTGCCATTGGCACAAGGGTGCGGCTAGCATGGTCGGCATGCCTTGGCACGGTTTGCCATTGGCACAAGGGTGCGGCTAGCATGGTTGGCATTCCTTGGCGTGGTGGGTGTGGCTGGTACGGTTTGCCATTGACACAAGGGTGCGGCTAGCATCGTTGGCATGCCTTGGCGCGGTGGGTGTGGCTGTCACGGTTTGCCATTGGCACAAGGGTGCGGCTAGCATGGTTGGCATGCCTTGGCGCGGTGGGTGTGGATGGCACGGTTTGCCATTGGCACAAGGGTGCGTCTAGCATGGTTGGCATGCCTTGGCGCGGTGGGTGTGGCTGGCACGGTTTTCCATTGGCACAAGGGTGCGGCTAGCATGGTTGGCATGCCTTGGCGCGGTGGGTGTGGCTGGCACGGTTTGCCTTTGGCACAAGAGTGCGGCTAGCATGGTTGGCATTCCTTGGTGCGGTGGGTGTGGCTGGCACGGTTTTCCATTGGCACAAGGGTGCGGCTAGCATGGTTGGCATGCCTTGGCGCGGTGGGTGTGGCTGGCACGGTTTTCCATCGCCACAAGGGTGCGGCTAGCATGGTTGGCATGCCTTGGCGCGGTGGGTGTGGCTGGAACGATTTTCCATTGGCACAAGTGGCGTGGGAATTAGGGTTTTGGCCTATCGAAACCTTAATTAGTAATTAATTAGAAAAAAGGTACCTTAGTAATTTTCTCGTAGACAAATTAAAGTGTTCAATAAATGTGCTTGGTTTGGACATTATTACTCAAGTTCTGTGACGTCACTGTCTTACTAGTGTTTTACGATTTTACCCCTAAGTTAAAAACGACCATCAACAACTGGATACGGAAGTTCTCGCCTACCAGATTCTATTCGTCTAAACCACCTAGTAGTAGATCACTTAAGGTGTAATTTGGTCGAATGCTTTATGTTTTTGTGACTTTATAGGTTGATCCTACTGGTTAGACTCTTAGATCAAGGTCCACTTTTTAGTGTTGTTTATACACACAATCTCTCCACAGAGTCCCTCTGTAAGGTCTCGCGTTCTCTAGTTGTGTACAATTTATTCGACGATTACTTATCTCCTAACTCAATACTAGCAATAGATTAAATCTACAAATCAATTCAGTTGGCCACCTAAACAATCCATCCATCAATCATAAATATTCATAATCATATAAACAAACGATAATCATATGAAGAACTTCAAAGTAGATTAATTTAATAACTCAAATCTTGTTTACAACTTAAAATTCATCCTCAATCAATAGGTGTTTAGCTACTCATGGATGTAGAAGCATCCACGATATACATATGAGAAAAGTTAAGATATATCGTTACGATTGAAGAACCGCTCTGAAACCCTAGCTTTCGCTCCGTGTGAGTTTCTTCTCTCCAAGCCTTACAATTTCGTGACCTCTTTATCATATCTCATCCATAACCTAATACCTCCTTTTATAGGTTTACATTGATTGGCCTTCAAGTATCTAGTTCGGTTCAAGAATCCGACCCGAAAATATGAAATAAAGACCCTAACTGTGAGTTTTGGCCTTCACCGGTATGCATTCCCATTTGCATACTTAATTTTCAGTTAAATCCAGGGGAAATAAGTATGCATACCAGTTTGCATACTTGCTTGTCTTTGGTATTCGATAAAAAGCTTGTTTTGCCCATAACTTCTTCGTCCGAACTCGGAATGACCTCATTATTTTTGCATTCTTTTCCTATTTCAATTTTCTTCAAGATACTGCTGAGAAATCCTTAATTTGAATGGGTTAAGCTTGGTCTTTGGCCCGTCTCTTGATTTGGAGTGTTTTGCTCATTTTCGTCGCACTTCTTCCAGGGCACTTGGATACTTGGAATACTTTTCTTCTTAGTTCTTTTCAGAACTTTGTAGCTCCTTTTTGGATGATTCACCTAATAAAGGAAAATAAAATAAAGCAAGAGTAATAATACGAAAATATGCAAGAGTAATAGCTAAAACAAGTATGGAATGGGCACTAAAATCATATGAATTATGCACTTATCAAATTCCCCCACACTTAGCTTTTGCTAGTCCTCGAGCAAACTAAATAAAACTAATCCTAAATACAACAACTCCCTTTCGTTGAGAAAACGGTTATACTTAGCATACATAACAAGCCTTTAAACCCCTAGGTGTCCCTAGTGGACGAGTTATAGTCTTGTGAAGGTTTACAAGAGGTATACCCGCAAAACCTACTCCAATTTATCTCCTTGGAAGAACCACTAAGGATAGACACAAAGTAGAAATCCAAATAATTAGCTTGCATCTGTTCTTTAGTTGCTAACATCCCACATACATTCCAAACATCACACACAAGCAACTACTTACGTGTGACATTCAACCTGATTGAAAAACTCTACTAAGATAGTCATCGTACTTGTTGCAATTTTTGCCACAACACCCGCATACTGAAATCACATGGATAGATAAGAAAATGGAAATAGAAAAGTGAAGTGTGCAAATGTTGACTAAAGTGAAAGATGTTACCCACAATACTTGTATGAATATCGTCAAAGGATTCTTATTTATAGCGCAATAGTTGATAGAAGCACCCATTTAACTCGACCACATGATTAGATACTCTAAGCGCATGTTCCTTTTCAGCAAGCATGTGATAGTTTCCTTGGATCCTGCGTTCCACGCTTGTTTAGGCGACGGAGACAGGGACAACGTTTCACACATACTACTATCCAAGTGTCTAGAACCTCATCAGTAGTCTTTTTGACTTGCTATATAATTATGATATGGTTTTTTTCATCGACTACATAATTAGTCCGCAATTTCTGACCTATCACAAGATTATTAATGTCGATAAATGAAGATGAGCCTTACATATATATATATATGTTTTTTTTTACTCACTCTTTGTGAGTGTAAGACAATTATCTATGGGGGCTTTTATATACTCAACCAATGATTACCTTGTTACAACATCCATGGCAGTATCAGGATCCCAACAAATCACTTTAGAGAAACATATAACTGCAAAAATAAAAAGAAAGTGATTCAGTGATGATTAATTGCGAGGATGAATCTTTCAAACGACTACCATGCTATTGCTAGCACCTGAGTTTCGCATTCAGTTATGAACTTATATATAAGGATTGGAGAATGATAAAGTGGAACTCAATCTATACCCGTAAGAACTGTTTCAACCTAAGAAGGTTTAGAGTGTCATCCTAAATAGCTCATAATTAAATCCAAAAGATGAAGTCTCAAGAATGCAAGAAATCAAAGAGTATATATATATATATATTATTTAAATATGCATATAGTATGAACTAAATGCACCCACACACTTAAACTCAACATTGTCCTCAATGTTCAAAACCGAAAATTCTGATTTCTGACATAATATCCATGAAAAACTCAAAAACTGTACTAATGGGTAGGGAATTAGAAAAAACATCTTAAAAGAAAGTTGTTCGCCTACATCTTTTCTATAAGGTGTTAAAATGGAACATTGTTTCGATAAATGGTCTGACTTTTATGTCCTCCGTACTGACAGACATGCAATCTGAAAAAGTTCTGGAAAAATACCGAAACTCAAATGTCCAGGCCTATCGCTCCAAATTAACAAACTTCAAATTCAGATTTTATTTTTGGAAAATAAAGGTGAGTCTGTCATATTTAAAAGTTTGGGTCAACCATTCAAATCGGACTCCGTATGAAGTCTCGAGAGCTATTTTCGTGACAACTACACAGTCAGAATTTTATGACAAGAATTCGTCAAAACTTTCGTTATAGATATAGGACTTTGTAAAATATAAGATGGGAATGCAAGATATGATATGCAAAAATAAGAAAATTAAAAACAAAAGGAATAGAGATACAAAACCGATGGGTTGCCTCTCATGTAGCGCTTAGTTTGATGTCCTAAGCCCAACTTGGCATTCCTTCAATTACTCCTCCAGAGAGAGATAATCACGAAATTCTTGCACATCCATATCCACATAAGCAATGCTTTCACAATATGGATTCAATTTATAGACGTTCACCTTTAAATTTTTTCCATCTCTAAGACTAGAAATTTTAACTGCACCATAAGAATAAACATTAATAACAACATACGGCCCAATCCATCTGGACCTTAGCTTACCAGGAAATAGTTTAAGACGAGAATAAAATAAAAGAACTTTTTTCCCCACAACAAAATTCTTCCGAGAAATCATCTTGTCATGAAAAAGTTTCGTCTTCTCCTTGTAAATATGAGAACTCTCGTAAGCATCATTACGTATCTCCTCTAGCTCATTAAGTTGTAACTTCCTTTGTTTTCCCGCATTGTCATAATCCATGTTGCACATATTTATCGCCCAATATGCCTTGTGTTCAAGTTCAACCGTAAGATGACAAGCTTTGCCATAGACCAACCGATATGGAAGCATATATACCAATTGGTATTTTTTACGCCGTTCTATACGCCCAAAGTGCATCATTAACCCTATAACTCCAATCTTTCCGTGTGGTATTAACGGTTTTATTAAGAATGGATTTAATCTCACGGTTTGAGATTTCGGCTTGCCCACTAGTTTGTGGGTGATATGGCGTACCAACCTTGTGTGGTATGTTGTATGATAGACGTATTTATGTGTCTATTTTGGTCACAATTGTGTATTGTTAGTGCTCGATTTTGTAGTTTTTTGATTATTTTATGTTTTTGTAGGTATTTTTGGGAAATAAACATTTTTGGAGAAATCGGCTCGAAAAGTTGCTCCCGGAGGACACCTACTATTCGGACTCTCATTTGGATAAGGGGCACCCACTTTCTTTTTACACCCCAAGATACCCAAGTGTTATTCGCACCCTGATCTGGTTATGGGGACACCATCTTCACCATTTGAAATTTGATTTTGGCGGGAACCTGATGCAGCGAAGAACATATTTATGCTTCCAATTTTAGGGCTGTTTGGGATAGATTCAACCGCCAAATTCGCTTGGGTTGGACTCGAATAGATTAAAACATGGCTGGTACGTTTTCTTGGATCGAGTAGAATGGGCCGGAGTACCGAGTTTGAAGAAAACATGGGAGAAGAAGTATTCACGTAAAATAGAGATTTCTTGGCAGAGTTTGATTGAGTTCTGAGCAGACTTCTTCACGGATTTGGATGACTATCATCTTGTTAATTCATAAATAGGCTTGGTAATGGGCTCAGAATAAAGAAAACAAAAAAGTAAGTCCATGATCTTCTCAGCTCAGGGAAAGAAAGATGTAAACTGCGGACCTCCATGGATTGTATTTGTCAGAGTTTTGGTCGGATACGATTGTTGTTTTAGATTGGTAATGACGTGTCAATATTAAAATGTGATGGAAATAGCGTCAGGCTCGATTAAAAAAGGAAGTATTTTTCGAGTTTTAGTTAAACAAGGAAACAAACATTCACGTGAACTGTTGGATACCGATAGACATATATGGCAGGTATGAAGAGAAAATAGGGAATGATATATTCTCTGAGATTCGGTTCGTTGAAAATAGAGAAGTTTGAGTTGGAAAAAGGAATAACAGAACCGCGTGAAGAAAGGAAGTCCGAGACTTTCTGTGAAAGAAAAATAAAAGATTTCGTGAAGATTTTATGGCCTTGTCGTGTATATATAAGAGGATGAGAGTCTGAATCGGGAGTTATGGAGACCTAGGGGTAGTTGCAGAGAAGAAACGAAGGTTTCAGAGGCGTTTTCGATCATCACAGAGAAGAAGGAAGAAGAAGACAGAAACACCGTCATCTTTTCTTTCAAATTTGTAACACTTTGCCAACAATTATTACTGTTAGGGTTTCTCTGTAACACTGCTTTCTGTAACATCGGGTTCTGTAACAATTATATCTGTTACAAACTCGACATTTCTTCAATAAAACACCTATTCAGCCATGAGTTATTATTTTGAGCGTGTTTTTGATATGAGGAGCTAGACCCCATCACTGGGACGACGGAGAAAGCCTTATTTCACAATGGTTTGGTAACTATATTTGATTTCTTATGACTTTTTGCACTTATTTTAATTGATTTATGATTTTCACTAATTAGTTGTGATTTCGTTTGATGGTGTATGCTTAGACATAAGAGCTTTTGATATACCATGCTTGTGATTTACATCTAATATTTTAGAAATCTACTTTGGAAAAGAAATAGAGTCCATAAAAGAGCTATAATTGTTAAGAATCAATATATGCATCCCTCGATTTTGATTAATGGTGGAATCCTGAGTCTCAGTACCTCTCAATATTTGTGACAACCTTGTATATATATTTTCTTTGTTTTTAATATTTTCTATTTTTAAGTCTGAAATAGAATCTCATCAAGTCTGAGTTGAACGAATCTTTCTTACCACTATCTAAAATTCGATCAATTTTTGGCGCCGCTGTCGGGGACTTGTAATTGGGTTTTAGATTTGTTTTTGTTTTTGTTTTTATTTTTATTTCTTTTTTGTTTTTTACGCCTTTGCTATTTTTTGATTCTTTTCAGATTTGGAGCGAAGCCAGAAATAAAGAAAAAGTGCTATAAAAGGAAATCATCGTTAAATAAGGAAAGAAAAGAGGAGTCCAAAAGGAGTGAAGAAGATTTTATTTTTATTTTTTTAGATTTTTATTTTTAGAAATTGTATTAGGGTTTGCTTTGTTGTAATTTTCTTTTTATTTTTGGACATTCTTTTTGGACTTTATTTTTGGACTTGGACATTTTTATTATTTTCAAAACCCTAAGGAAGGGTTGATTTAAATAAAACTGTTGCATGGAAGGACGACAGTTATGATATTGTCTCAGCTCCTCGGGTTCGTACATTGACATAGGAGTCGGTGGCCTGAGTCGACTACAACCGATTCGTCGCTCGTCTGGTACGGGAGGTAAAATTCTTTCCACCCACGATTCCCCTGTCAGTGGGTTTTCTTTTGTGTTGAAGCTCTGAAAGCACGAACACAAACACATACGTGCACTTCATATTGCATCTTCTGGCACCGATTATTAGGAAAACACGTGGTTTAGTAAGGTGAACCCTCTGGGCGTTATCATCCGAAACACCACAAGCCTTAGCCTCGTACCTTTGACCAGTTTCTGGCTGTAGGTATATTTTCCTAAAGGTAACCCAAGCCTACCCGAAATAGTCAACCCCAGCACTTGCATTTGCACGTGCACAAATTATGTCGAACTGGTATTATAATAGCCAATATAATGAATATCCGACTGAGCAACATGGACATTATTCCTTTTATGACCATAATGTGAATAGTGGTTGGGAACGTCATCCGTTTAAAGGATATGGGTCATACCATGATGAACCCAATTACTATTCACATGCATACCGGTCATACGATCAAAATTCTTATACTTCTTCTCAAGAAGAGACACGTAAGATACTTGAGTCAACACGTAAGTTACTTGAGTCAGAACATAAGTTAGCGGACACAAATGACTTATTTATGGATGAAAGAACTGTAACAATGAGTGAACCTTCTTTAGAAGATAACCTCAGGAAGTTAGTTGAGTCAACATGTAAGTTAACTAAGTCAACACGTGAGTTTGCTGAGTCAACACGTAGGTTTGATTTATAGACGGAAGAAAGAATTGCTCGAATTACACTGAATTACCAATACATTGCTTCACAAATCACCCTTGAAAATGAGGAAATTTTTTATTTACATAATCAAGATGACGAGGTTAGAATTGGAAGCAATATTTTAGATAAGGTTCGACCATCTTCATATTACTATGATGATGAGGATAGTGTTGATGAAGAATTTGAAATATGTAGGCATAGTGATCTGGAATTTGCTACTCCAATTGAGCTTTATAATGATAATGTTACTTCTAGTTCAAATCCAAATAATTTTAATGATTATTCACCTATTCAAAAGGACGAGGATTTGACTAAAGATAACACTTCCTTAGATGATGTAGTATTTCCTTTTGATTACGAAGCCAATGATGGTTTAGAGGAACGGGTATATTTTGAGTCTAGCGATTTAGAAACAATAAACTTAGAAAAAGAATATGAACCTGTCGATATGGGTGAGGATGTACCTGACTTAGAAGAATCAATTGACCATTTTCAGGAATCCGATGACTTAGAAATTAGGGAAGTTGTGACTAGTCTTTCTAGAGACACTGAAAACTCAAGTTTGGGGGTGATTATCATTCTCCATGTGCTTTAACTCTTAGAAAGGTCCCTCACTTGGGACTTGACATATGTGCCTCAACCATTTTAAAAGATTATCTTCATACACGTTTTCCTGAACCTAGTGATGTCCATAAAGAATTCCAGTTATTGGAAACCCATCCTCTGGTTGATGTGGTTTACCCATGCTATGAAACCCAGATTGATTTTGTTCTCCCACCAAATATTTTTATTTCAAATGTGGGAACGTATGAGTTTCAAATGTCTCAGTTATTAAGTTCTGAAACTAAACCTAATTATTTTAGGAGAATAGAAATGACACATTTGCTTAAGAATGACCATCACTCTCATTGTGGTCAACTGTGCGAGTCAAATCTGATTGACTTAGAGGATCCTCAATTATTCAGGTTATTATTATGTGCTTCTAAATTTTTCCAGACCTTAGAACCTGATCTTTCGGATCTTACTTATGAGGAGGTACAACCCATGAAAATATTTTATTTAGACCCCTTTATTGAACCTGAACCTGAACCACGGTTAGATATAGTTTTCTTAAACAGGAATTTAGGCAAGGGCGTGCTTTATTCATTAACTTTGTTGGTTTGTTCCAGTTTCCTTTTATCTGTGATAACACTTTTTGATGCAGATGCCCCATAGTTGTTCCGGTTATTGCTTTATGATATGAGGTGATTAATTCTTTCTTATGTCTGGCTAAAGACGTTAAACTTAGCACTTCTTGGGAGGTAACCCATGCTCATGCAACACGGTAATATCTTTCCTTAAACTCGTTTTGCTTTAAATGGTAACAGTTTATCCTTGTTCCTGCTTTTAATTTTATCTTTAGAAAACTGAGGACAATGTTAGATTTAAGTTTGGGGGTATGGGAGAAACTTTTTAGTTGCAATAAATAAACTCCAGAGCCTAGAAATTTATGCTTATTAAGGATGACACTAACCAATCTAAGTGGATGGAAGCATCTTGGTTGTAGGAGTTTAGGAAACAATCTGATTAGATGGAAATATCTGAAGAGTCTATTCATAAAAGCACAGAGCTCAGGTATTAGAAATAACATGGTAGTTTCGCCATATCTCGTTGCGTCCTTTTCACTTCTGTTTTTATTTTGTTTTATTTTATATGTATCTCTAAGTGATTAGGTGGGGCTCACAAATCAAGTTGTTACCACTTCAAGGGTGAAATAGAGTGATTGAGATACCAAAAAAAAAAATGATGAAAAACAAAAAAACAAAAAAAATGAGACGAGACCACCAGACCAACCGGAATAAATTCAATAAAGTCAACCACTGGTACCCTAGCTTATATATGCCAGTTGTATTGACCTAGAGTTAGGATTATCGACCACTGGTTCCCTTGTACATGCAAGTTGTGTTGATATAAGTCAGACTAGTATCTCAGTCCATTAGGATAGGTTCATTTTGGCAGTGGCCTTCAGAAAGATATGAGAAACACCGTTCACCTAGTCAACATCAAAACCATCTATGTTTTTCTCTATATCCATCTCTTAATCTATAGTGTGACTATCTGAGTAGAGCTCTGTCACTCATATATGAATTTTAGTATGCTTGAGTGCAAACTCGTGTACAACAATTGGAATTTCGCATCAGGGTACTTCCTCCTGTAGTCAATGAGAGTATGCCAACTAAGTAGGTTCTTTAGTGCTATTCTAAGGTTCTGGCTAGATAGCTAGGGTCTATAGTAAAGGTTTTGTGGGTATATCTCTCTAGTAAACCCTCCCGAGACTATCGGCCACTAGGGCCACCTAGGGGTTTAAAGGCTTGTTGCATACGCTAAATGCAACCGCGATGCTTGCGACAGTGAGTTAGGATTTTTATTTTTAAATTTGCTCGAGGACTAGCAAATAATAAGTTTGGGGGAATTTGATAGACGCATTTATGTGTCTATTTTGATCTCAATTGTATATATTGTTAATGCTCGATTTTGTATTTATTTTGGCATTTTATGTCTTTGTAGGTGTTTTTGGAGAAATAAGCTTCTGAGGAGAAATTGGCTCGAAAAGTTGCACCCGGAGGACACCTACTATTCGGAATCTCATTTGGATAAGGGGCACCCACTTGCTATTTACATCCCAAGACACCCAAGTGTTATTCACACCCTGATCTGGTTATGGGGACACCATCTTCACCATTTGAAATTTGATTTTGGCGGGAACCTGATGCAGCGAAAATAGATTTATGCTTCCAATTTCAAGGCTGTTTGGGATAGATTCAACCGCCAAATTCGCTTGGGTTGGACTCGAATAGATTAAATAGGGCTGGTACGTTTGCTTGGATCGAGTAGAATGGGCCGGAGTACCGAGTTTGAAGAAAACAGGGGAGAAGAAGTATTCACGTAAAACACAGATTTCTTGGCAGAGTTTGATTGAGTTCTGAGCAGACTTCTTCACGGATTTGGATGACTATCATCATGTTAATTCATAAACAGTCTTGGTAATGGGCTCAGATTAGAGAAAACAAAAGAGTATGTCCATGATATTCTCGGCTCAGGGAAAGAAAGATGTAAACTGCGGACCTCCATGGATTGTATTTGTCAGAGTTTTGGTCGGATCCGATTGCTATTTTGGATTGGTAATGACGTGTCAATAATAAAAAGTGATGTTAATAGCTTCAGTTTCGATTAAAAAGGGAAGTATTTTTCGAGTTTTATTTAAACAAGGAAACAGATATTCCCGTGAACTGTTGGATACCGATGGGCATATATGGCAGGTATGAAGAGAAAATAGGGAATGATATATTCTCTGAGATTCGGTTCGTTGAAAATAGAGAAGTTTGAGCTGGAAAAGGGAATAACAGAGCCGCGTGAAGAAAGGAAGTCCGAGACTTCCGGTGAAAGAAAAATAAAAGATTTCGTGAAGATTTTATGGCCCTGTCGTGTATATATAAGAGGATGAGAGTCTGAATCGGGAGTTATGGAGACCTAGGGGTAGTTGCAGAGAAGAAACGAAGGTTGCAGAGGCGTTTTTCGATCATCACAGAGAAGAAAGAAGAAGAAGACAGAAACACCGTCATCTTTTCTTTCAAATTTTGTAACACTTTGCCAACAATTATTACTGTTAGGGTTCCTCTGTAACACTGCTTTCTGTAACAGCGGGTTCTGTAACAATTATATCAGTTACAAACTCGATATTTCTTTAATAAAACACCTATTCAGCCATGAGTTATTATTTTGAGCGTGTTTTTGATACGAGGAGCTAGACCCCATCACTGGGACGACGGAGAAAGCTTTATTTCACAATATTTTGGTAACTATATTTGATTTCTTATGACTTTTTGCACTTATTTTAATTGATTTATGATTTTCACTAATTAGTTGTGATTTCGTTTGATGGTGTATGCTTAGACGTAAGAGCTTTTGATATACCATGCTTGTGATTTACATCTAATATTTTAGAAATCTACTTTGGCAAAGAAATAGAGTCCATAAAAGAGCTATAATTGTTAAGAATCAATATACGCATCACTCGATTTTGATTAATGGTGGAATCCTAAGTCTTAGTACCTCTCGATATTTGTGACAACCTTGTATATATATTTTCTTTGTTTGTAGTATTTTATATTTTTAAGTCTGAAATCGAATCTCATCAAGTCTAAGTTGAACGAATCTTTCTTACCACTATCTAAAATTCGATCATTGTACTTCTTGAGTAGAGCATGGAAGGATTTCTGAAAATGTGAGCCTACGTCACTGATAACCACTCTTGGTGTACCATGTCTAGAAAAAATATACTCCTTCACTAACTCACAAACAACTTGAGAATCATTAATAGGGATGGCTTTATCTTCCACCCATTTCGAAACATAATCCACAGCAAGAAGTATATAAAATTTTCCATTAGAATTGACAAAAGGACCCATAAAATCAATTCCCCACACATCAAATACTTCAACAACAAGAATTGGTGTGAGTGGCATTTGATTTCTAGCACCTAGATTGCCCGTTCATTGACATCTATCACAAGATTTGCAAAAAATATATGCATCCTCAAATAGGGTAGGCCAATAAAAGCCACTTTCAAGTACTTTGAAAGCGGTACGTTTACAACCAAAGTTACCACCACATGCACAGGTATAATAAAAAGTAAAAATAGATTGAAATTCAGAATTAGGTACGCACCTGCGAATGATTTGATCAGAACCGTATTTCCACAAGTAGGGCTCATCCCACACTTACTGCTTGGCTATTTTCTTAAGCTTAAGCTTTTGGAAATTAGACATTGTACTAGGTACTTATCTTGTTACCAAGTAGTTCACTATATCCGCGTACCAAGGTGTTTTCGATTTTTTACTTTTAGGGTTTCAAACTTTTTCACGTTTTTTCCTTCATCCTTGATCATCTTTTGGTGATTTAGGATGGGGGGAAAATCCTGTTTCAAACGTGATTTCTCATGGGGTTAAATCCGTGAGTTTTGCTGATTTGGTTAAGGGTAAAAAACCCTATATGCTAAAAGATTCAGATTTACTATCTCTTCCTGATGCGGCTTTGTATGGAGAAGAACCAGCCTTGGATTTACCTTTAGAACTTACACAAGAAGGGCATGATGTTTTCCAGTTTAGTCTCATTGGGAGATTGAACTTTAAGGGTTTAAAACTTGTTGATGTTCAAAAAAGTTTAGAGAAACAATGGGGTTTTGGTGCTGGAAGATGTAAGCTGGTTCCAATGACAAAAGGGTTTTTCATCATAAAATTAACTTCAGTTGATGATAAAGAACGTGTATGGCATGGTGATACTTGGGTGATACATAATCAACAACTTAGGGTTTTCAATTTTTACCCCCACTTTGATCCAGAAAGACAACAAATTACACGAGCATCAGTTTGGGTAGGTTTCCCTGGTTTGTACATTGAGTTATGGACAAAGAAAATTCCTATTTCCATTGCTAAAATTATTGGGAAACCAATTGCTATTGATCAAAAGACTTTGGATCATGATGTTGGAAACTATGCTGCTATATTGATTGATATTGATTTTGCTAAGCTGATTCCTAAAAGAATTCGCTTGAAAGCAAATGGAAAGGAGTTCTGGCAGTATATTGAAATTCAGGATTTAGAGAACATAAAGTATTGTACTCACTGCAAGTTTATGGGACATAAATTTGAAAACTTCCTTGCTGCTCGTAAAATCTTAGGAAGTTCTACTGAAAAAAAAGCCTTCTAGTGAGAGTATTAAAGATGGTAAATAGAAAACAACCAAATTTGTTTGGAAGGAAGTGCGAAAAAATTCCCATGCAGAACATGCAAATAAAGTCCGTGAAGATGTTATTGCTGCAAGAGATAATGTACAATCCGAGAAGGAAATTTTGACAGAAGCAGCATCAACTATGGCTATACAAAACATTGATTCTGTTCAAAATAATGCTGATGATAATCAGTTGGAGGAGCAGCTCGACAAAGCTTTCATTGAGTATCGTGAAGCACAAATTAAACTGATTAGATGTAAAAACAATACTGCATCCTAAAAAGATCTTGCTGCACGAAACAATTCAGCTCATGCTGTTCATTCAGATATTCCGCCAGGGAAAAATAAGCCCTTGGAATTTTCCAAGTCCGTGCAAAACTTGGGATCTCAAAATTTGGAAACTATTCAGTCCGTGACCAAGGAGAATTGTGAGGCCGTGTCAAAGAAAAATAAGAGTCCTATTCAGGCCGTGACTATTTCTAAGGGTTTGAATACAAATCAAATGCCAAACTCAGTTTTGGAAACTTCTTTACAGCCAGGATCCGTGAACAAGGGTAGGAATATTTCCGTGCCCAAGCAAACTGAAACTCAGGCCGTGACTAATTCTCAAGCTTGATTACTAATTCAGGGTCTTCTAAAGAGGATTGGACAAAAGTAAAGGGTAAGAGCTCCCCAAACAAAGGTACTCCTTTTAAATTTAAATCTTTTGAAACTCCTTTTGTGGATGCGCTTTTTCAAACAGAATTAGTGGTGAATAACAAGTATGGTTCTCTTGCATCTGAGTTAGGCCTTGCTAATGATTCTAGTGAGGCTTTGGTAGAGGAGGAACAAGTTATTTCCAGCGATTCAGAAAATAGTATGGGTTCGAAAGATTAGGGTGAAGTTGATGCAGATATTCTAGCAAGGAAACAAGCTAGAAAAGTAGCCAAGCAAGCTGCCAAAATCATGGCTATGAATTCAAAGTCTAATGAGCATAACATGGATATTCAAGCAGGGCTGGAGGAATTTTTTTTTGATATGGATAATATTTTGTCAAAGGAGCAACTAGAGGAGGCAAGTACTATTGTGATTGATGAAGTGCGTGCTAATTTCTTTAGAGATCCAGCCTTTAGAAAAGATTACTTCAAGGAAAAAAAGGAGCAAATGGATAGAATGTCAACTAAGAAAAAATCTCAATCTCCTATTAAGCTTGTGCCAGGTGGTAATTATGCTTCAGATGAAGATGAGGATGAATATGAGTATGATGAAACTTATGATGATTATGAAGATGAATACAAGGAGCCTTATGATTTGACTCAAATAATTGATGGTCTTCTTCCCAAGAAGAGGAATTTTGGAGTTGGAAATAAGGGGCGCAAACGATTTTAATTTTCCTAGTTTTCTTCTTTATGTTACTTTTTAGTGTTTAGGAGCTTATTTTATGAGTTTTTAGAGTTTTTTTGCCCCTTTGGTTTATGGGGGTGGGGAGGCCTAGTGCCTCCCATTTTGTATTTCTTGTAATTATGTTTTTTTGCTTTAATAAACTATTTGGACCTAGCAAAAAAAAAAAAAAACGATCTTGTAAAGGAAGTTCTTCTTTGGAAACAACAAGTCTACTAAGGTGATCCGCAACAGTATTTTCAACACCTCTTTTATCCTTGATTTCATAATCAAATTCTTGCAATAGTAGTATCCACCGTATTAGTCTTAGCTTAGCTTCTTTCTTCTTTAATAGGTACCTAAGTGCTTGATAGACACATTTTTTGTGTCTGAATTGTCCTCAGTGCTGGTATTGTTGGAACTCGATTTTTGTACTAATATTGTGTTTTTATGCATTTTTAGGTATTTTTGGAAATAAATATTTGTTGGAAAATTCGGCTCGAAAAGTTGCTCGGAGCACCTCCGGAAGACACGTGTTATTCGGACTCTCGTCTTTGGATAAGGGGTAACCCAATTGCTAAGGGGCACCCCCAAGGAGGCACCTGCTATTCGCACCACAGAACAGGATAGGGGGACTTCATCTTCTCCATTTCAAATTCATAAATTGGCGGGAAAAGCTTGGTTTCCTTTGGCGAGAATTAGGGTTGCGGATTTGAAGCTCTTCCCGCGAGACTCAATGGTGAAAATCGGTGGGTATCTTCCTTTGGGCCTAACGGGGCTGATATAGGAGTTGGTTTCGATCCGGTTGGGCTAGAATTGCCGCGAGAAGCAAACAGAGCAAACTTACACGTACACGGGTCTCGCTTGGGTTTTGAAGTTTTTGAACGTGTTATGTGCTTGATTATTGGCTCGAGCAACCACCAGGAGCGTGTAAGAGATAAACAAGGATATATTTCAGCTGGCATGCGCGTGGAGGAAACAAAAATAGAAAGAAAATATATTTTCTTCACTGCCGAGTGATGGGAGGATTATACGCAATTATAATGTGATATTTTCGCTGTCGAGTATAAAAAGGTTGGCTGGGACTCATGGAAGGATTACGGAGAGTTTGGGAGGAAAAGGAACGCGAGAAGAGCAAGAAAATCAAAGTTGCAGAATCACCGTTTCTGCTGCTGCATCCCCGAAGATCGTGAAGAACAGACTATCTGGACGGTCGTTTTTCAACGTGAAAACGACTACGGGCGTGGGTCGCAGCTGTGTGAATAATGCGCACTTTATCTCTATCGTGAGTCAGTAACGGTGTTTGCAACACCTATAATGTTGCAAACCGGTTTTCATCATTCTCCTTTGTTCATCATTTGTAACCATATTTTTGAGCAATAAAAATGGATTTTGAGCGTGTTTCCAACATGATGAGCTAGAACCCATCACTGGGACGACGGAGGAAGACAAATTTCATACATGGGTAATTTTAATTAATTCTCTATTTGACTTTTGCACTAATTAAAATAGAATTATGATTTGATTAAATTGGTTGTTATTCAATTAGATAGGTTATGCTTTGTTTAGATAATCTATGCTTAGGGATACAATTAATATTTTGAGAGTCTACCTTAGCAAAAATAAGAGTCGGTGTTATTTTGTTTATTGAGCTTTAATTGTTGAGAATAAATAAATTGAACCTTTTGTTATGAGTTTGGCCGAATCCTGAGTCCCAGCACATCTCTCCGTCTTGTGACATAAATTGTATATATTCTGTATTTTTATTATTTTCTTTTATTAATTCTTAAAAATCAATCTCATCAAGTCCGAGTGAACGACAACCTTACTACCACTTTCTACAATATTATTGAAATTCACATCAATTTTTGGCGCCGCCGACGCGGACTTGTGTATAGATTTGTTTTTAGGTTTTATTTTTTTTATTATTATTTTTGTTCTTCTTTACGCGGTTTGGTATTTCTGTTTGCTTTCAGATTTGGAGTGGAGCGAAAGAAAAAGAGAAAGTGCTGAAAATAAAAGCAAAGCCAAAATAGGAAAGAAAAGAGAGATCCGAACGAAGTGAAGAAGAAAACTTTGTATATAGTGTAATTATTTTTTTATTTTTTTTTAGAAACTGTAATTAGGTAATTATTTTTGTAATTTTTATTTTTGGACTTTTTAATTTTTGGACTTTTTTTTGGACTATCGGACATTCTTAATTTTAAACCCTAAGGAAGGGTAATTTAAATATAAACTGCACAGGGAAGGACGACGATTACGATATCGTCTCGGCCCTCGGGTTCGTACATGACATAGGAGTCGTGGCCGAGTCGACTTCAACGGTTCATCCCGTCCGGAACAGGAGGTAAAAATTCTAAACATCCGCGAATCCACTGTCGGCGGGTTTCTTGGATGATTTTTTATGCATATATGTTGAGGTATTGAAAACGGCTGCTTTAAATTCCTAGTAAAGGGCAAGGACTGGCCATATAAGATAAGGGTTCGGATTTCATCACCGTTCTCTTCTTGCCCGCCTTAGGAAAACAAAACCAAACACGAACCTAAGCCTAAAATTTTGAAAAGAACGAGACCGATAGGGTAACGAGCTTAATAGGAAAGTCGTTCGAAAAATATTGGTTACTCTTTTGAGCATACTTCGAAGTTCATGATGGTTTCTGTGAGTTGAATGCGTGACTGCGCCGCCTTGTAATGCGGTGAGGCCTTGGGTATCAAAGCTCCACGCAGCTTCCTCGCCTCTATTCAACTTACTTAAACTCGGATTGATTCCATAGGGGTTTGCTCAGTTGTAACGAATTCCCTTTCGAAGGATTAGAAGCTGGTCTAGAAAACAATCTAAGTGGAGCCATCATGCTTTTTGTTTGCTAGAAATCGATAGGTTTGTTGTGGTCGAGTCAGCCTTGTACGTGTTTGTGTAGAATTCCCTTGCAGTTAAGATGTCAAACTGGTATTATAATAGCCATCACAATGAATATGAATATCCAACTGAACAATTTGGACATCACTCTTTTTATGACCATAGTGTGAATAGTGGTTGGGAACGCCAAACTTTTGAAGGTTATGGGTCATACCATGGTGATCCCAATTAGTATCCACACGCCACCCGGTAAATACGAGCAAAATTCCTCTCTAATAGAGTCAACACGTAAGTTAGCCGAGACGACACGTAAGTTTGCGAGAAATGAATAACTTAGTTATGGATGAAAGCAATGCAACGAGTGAAATTTCTTTCCTAGATTCAATAAGGAAGTCATGTGAGTCGAGTCACGATACATTAAAGAAGTCATGTGAGTCGAGTCACGATACCATAATGAAGTCATATGAGTCGATTCGAAAGCTTTTGTTTGAGGCCCAGAACGGAACTGCTCGAGATAATCTTAGTGTTTCCAATAGTACCCCTGAAAATGAGGATAGTTATTTACATAATCAAGATGACGAGGATAAAATTGGTAACACGACTTGTCTAGATGAGGTTCAACCATTTTCATATTATTATAATGATGATTATGATGAGGATAGTGTTGATGAAGAATTTGAAATAAATAGGCATAGTGATCAGGAAATTGTTACCCCAATTGAGCTTTATAACGATAATATTATTTCTAGTTCAAATCCAAATAATTTTAATAATTATTCACCTATTCAAAAGGATGAGGATTTGACTAGAGATACCCCCGTTTTAGACGATGTAGTATTTCCTTTTGATTACGAAGCCAAGGATGGTTTAGAGGAACGAGTATATTTTGAGTCTAGCGATTTAGAAACAATAGACTTAGAAAAAGAAAATGAACTCGTAGAGATGAGTGAGGATGTACCTGACTTAGAAGAATCAATTGACCATTTTCAGGAATTAGATGACCTTGAAATTAGGGAAGTTGTGACTAGTCTTTCTAGAGACACTGAAAACTCTAAGTTTGGGGGTGATTATCATTCTCCATGTACCTTAACTCTTAGAAAGGTCCCTAACTTGGGACTTGACATATGTGCCTCAACCATTTTAAAAGATTATCTTCATACATTTTTTCCTGGACCTAGTTGTGTCCATAAAGAAGTTCAGTTGTTAGAAACCCATCCTCTGGTTGATGTGGTTAACCCAGGCTATGATACCACGATTGATTTTGTTTTCCCACCAAATATTTTTCAACCAATTGTGGGAACATATAAGTTTCAGATGTGTCAATTATTAAGTTTTGAGGCTAAACCTAATTACTTTAGGAGATTAGGGTCGACACATTTGATTAAGAATGACCACTACTGTGGTCAACTGTGTAAGTCAAAACTGATTGACTTAGAAGATCCTCAATTATTCAGGTTATTATTATGTGCTTCTAAGTTTTTATTTGAGTTTTTCCAGACTCTAGAACCTGAACATTCGGATCTAACTCATAATGAAACGCAACCCATGAAAATTTGTTATCTAGACCCTTTTATAGAGCCTGAACCCGAACCACAACTAGATGTAGTTGTCTTAAACAAAAAGATAGATAAGGGTGTGTTGGATATCTTCCTGGTCATTTGAGTCTCCTCTTCTTGTGGTTAGCACTTTTTGATCCAGATGACCATGATTATTCCGATTTGTTGCTATATGATTCTTCGAGGTGACTAATCCTTTCCAATGTCTGGTGAAGACTTTAAACTTAGCACTTCTTGGGAGGTAACCCATGCTCTTGCAACACGGTAATATCTTTCCTTAACTCTTTTACTTCAAATGGTAACAGTTTCTCCTTGTTCATGCTTTTAATTTTATCTTTAGAACATTGAGGACAATGTTAGATTTAAGTTTGGGGTATGGGAGAAACTTTTTGTTAGTTGCAATAAATCAACTCAGAGCCTAGAAATTTATGCTTATTAAGGATGGCACTAACCAATCTAAGTGGATGGAAGCATTTTGGTTGTAGGAGTTGAGGAACCAATCTGATTAGATGGCAACATCTAAAGAGTCTATTCATAAAAGCACGAGCTCGGGTGTTAGAAATAACATGATAGTTTCACCAATCTCGTTGAGTCCTTTTCACTTCTGTTTTTATTTTGTTTTGTTCTTTGTAGACTATGTTTCTCTAAGTGATTAGGTGGGGCCCACGAATCAAGTTGTTACCAATGCTAGGGTGAATTAGAATGATTGAGATACCAAAAAAAAAAAAAGAAAAAAAGAAAAAAAGAAATTGAGACCAGACCATCAGACCAACCGGAATAAATTCAATAAAGTCGACCACTGGAACCCTTGTATATGCCAGTTGCGTTGACCTAGAGTTAGGATTATCGACCATTGGTTCCCTTGTATATGCCAGTGTGTTGATATTAGTCAGACTAGTATCTCAGTCCATTAGGATAGGTTCATTTTAGCGGAGGCCTTCAGACAGATATGGGAAACACCAATCACTTAGTAAACATCAAAACCATCTATGTTTTTCTTTATATCCATCTTCTTGATCTATCCATGTGATTAGTTTTGACTCCGGGTATTGATGTCCATAGTGCGACTATCGAGTAGAGCTCTTGTCACTTTATATGAATTTTAGTATGCTTGAGTGCAAACTCGTGTACAACAATTGGAATTTCGCATCGGGTACTTCCTCCCGTAGTCAATAAGTATGCCAACCAAGGAGATTCTTTAGTGCCTTCCAAGGTTACGTGTAGATAGCTAGGGTGCTGGAGTAAAGGTTTTGTGGGTACACCTCTGGTAAACCCTCCGGAGACAACACTCCGCCACTAGGGCCACCTAGGGGTTCAAATGATTTTTATTTTCTAGAATAAATTTGCTCGAGGACTAGCAAATAATAAGTTTGGGGGTTTTTGATAGACACATTTTTTGTGTCTGAATTGTCCTCGATCTTTGGTATTGTTGGAACTCGATTTTTGTACTAATATTGTGTTTTTATGCATTTTTAGGTATTTTTGGAAATAAATATTTGTTGGAAAATTCGGCTCGAAAAGTTGCTCGGAGCACCTCCGGAAGACACGTGTTATTCGGACTCTCGTCTTTGGATAAGGGGTAACCCAATTGCTAAGGGGCACCCCCAAGGAGGCACCTGCTATTCGCACCACAGAACAGGATAGGGAGACTTCATCTTCTCCATTTCAAATTCAGAAATTGGCGGGAAAAGCTTGGTTTCACTTTGGCGAGAATCGGGGTTTTGGATTTGAAGCTCTTCCGCGAGACTCAATGGTGAAAATCGGTGGGTATCTTCCTTTGGGCCTAACGGGGCTGATATAGGAGTTGGTTTCGATCCGGTTGGGCTAGAATTGCCGCGAGAAGCAAACAGAGCAAACTTACACGTACACGGGTCTGCTTGGGTTTTGAAGTTTTTGAACGTGTTATGTGCTTGATTATTGGCTCGAGCAACCACCGGGAGCGTGTAAGAGATAAACAAGGATATATTTCATCTGGCAGGCGCGTGGAGGAAACAAAAATAGAAAGAAAATATATTTTCTTCACTGCCGAGTGATGGGAGGATTATACGCAATTATAATGTGATATTTTGCCGCTGTCGAGTATAAAAAGGTTGTATGGGACTCATGGAAGGATTACGGAGAGTTTGGGAGGAAAAGGAACGCGAGAAGAGCAAGAAAATCAAAGTTGCGAGAATCACCGTTTACCTGCTGCTACATCCCGAAGATCGTGAAGAACAGACTATCACGGACAGTCGTTTTTCAACGGTGAAAACGACTACGGGCGTGGGTCGCGGCTTGTCGTAACAGCCCGCACTTTATCTCTATCGTGATCGTAACGGTGTTTGCAACACCTATAACTGTTGCAAACCCGGTTTTCATCATTCTCCTTTGTTCATCATTTGTAACCATATTTTTGAGCAATAAAAATGGATTTTGATCGTGTTTCCAACATGATGAGCTAGAACCCATCACTTTGGGACGACGGAGGAAGACAAATTTCATACATGGGTAATTTTAATTAATTCTCTATTTGACTTTTGCACTAATTAAAATAGAATTATGATTTGATTAAATTGGTTGTTATTCAATTAGATAGGTTATGCTTTGTTTAGATAATCTATGCTTAGGGATACAATTAATATTTTGAGAGTCTACCTTGGCAAAAATAAGAGTCGGTGTTATTTTGTTTATTGAGCTTTAATTGTTGAGAATAAATAAATTGAACCTTTTGTTATGAGTTTGGCCGAATCCTGAGTCCCAGCACATCTCTCCGTCTTGTGACATAAATTGTATATATTCTGTATTTTTATTATTTTCTTTTATTAATTCTTAAAAATCAATCTCATCAAGTCCGAGTGAACGACAACCTTACTACCACTTTCTACAACATTATTGAAATTCACATCAGTGCTGCATGATCGGAATACACAACCACTTTTGAACCCACCAAATATGATCTAAATTTTTCTAGTGCAAACACTATAGCCAAAAACTCATTCTCAGTGGTAGAATAGTTGATTTGTGCATCGTTTAGGGTTCTAGATGCATCATAAATCACGTGAGACAACTTGTCTACTCTTTGACCCAAAACGGCTCCAACTGCATAGTCACTTGCATCACACATTAATTCAAACGGTAAACTCCAATCCGGTGACTTGATAATTGGTGCAGTTGTCAACAATTCTTTCAATTTGTCAAAGGCATCCTTCCACTCCTTGTTGAAGTCAAAAATAACCTCTTTTGCAACAATTTGCACATCGGCATTGAGATTTTGGAGAAATCCTTGATAAACCGCCTGTAAAAACCTGCATTACTAAGAAACGAGCGAATTTCCCTCACCGAAGTAGGATATTGTAAGTCTCTTATTAAGTCTATCTTTGCTTTGTCAACTTCAAGCCATCGAGAGGACACAATATGACCAAGCACTATACCATGGTTTACCATAAAGTGGTATTTCTCCCAATTTAAAACAAGATTAGTGTATATGCATCTTTTAAGCACAAGTTCAAGATTTTGTAAACACATATCAAATGAATCACCATAAACACTAAAATCATCCATAAATAGATCAATAATGCGTTCCACGTAATCAAAAAATATATTAATCATACATCTCTGAAAAGTGGCAGGCGCATTGCAAAGACCAAACGACATTCTTCTATAGGCAAACGTACCAAAAGGACAAGTAAAAGTAGTCTTCTCTTGATCCTCCAGCGCAATAAAAATCTGATTGTAGCCCGAATAACCGTCCAAAAAGCAATAATGTGAATGTCCCACTAACCTCTCTAACATCTGATCAATGAAAGTCAAAGGAAAGTGATCCTTTCGGGTTGCTGAATTAAGCTTTCTGTAGTCGATGCACACTCTCCATCCAGTTTGAACTCTTGTAGGAACAAGTTCGTCATCTTGATTTCTAACAACAGTGACACCTGATTTCTTAGGCACCACTTGAACCGGGCTAACCCATTTGCTGTCAGAAATTGGGTAAATCACCCCCACACTTAGCAATTTGAGGCTCTTTCTTCACGACCTCCATCATTGGGGGGTTAAGCCTACGTTGAGCATCACGTACTGGCTTGAAATCATCTTCCATTAGGATTCTATGCATGCAAATGGGTGGACTAATGCCTTTGATATCGGCAATTGTCCAACCAATAGCCGGTGTTTAGTCAAGATAGCTGGGTCGGTGTTTGGTCGAAGTAGCAAGATGACACTCGAGCAAGTACATCAACGTATGGTCAAAGTAGGCACAGGACATGGCCGACGTTTGAAACATGTACACGGTGGTCCCGCGTTTGATCGAAGCATGCATATCTGACCATGTTCGAATCAAGCATGCTTACATCGGGTCCCACGTTCGATCAAGCGAGCCTTGTCGGACCCATGATTAACCAAAACAGGCACATCAAGCCCACGTTCGATCAAGCAGGTGCAGTAGCCCCACGAACGAAACAGGCGTAACAGTCCATCGAAGCAGGAAAGACCGACATCATGCTAGGGGAACACTCGCCTGGACGCCTCTTGAACGTGACATGCTCCAAGGACAGGATGACCCGTCTCTCCTGGTAACATCTAACTTTGTCTCATAAGCTTTGTCTTTAACTTTTACCATCTCATGCCTACCCCACAATAGTGTAACCATTATGTGCTAGGCAGGGGACTTAATGTTGATGGTGGATTTTCATTTAAGGTTAAAATTATAAAAGCCAGAAATTATGCGCTAACATCTTGTAAAACATAAATCCATTAAGAAGTGTTGAATACTTCTTCACTTTACTAATTCACCTAGAATGGAGCATGTGACAACAATCCCATTCTGTGAATTAAATACACGAAATTCATCCAGGTTGGAGCATGTAGCAATAATCCCATATACCCTGTGAATTTATAGCATTATTAATTAATGCGTAAGCAGCCTTGTATTTCCTGTACTCATTATCAGTGCGGCATGACGACTTAGTGTTGCTCTCAGCAGAGCAACACGAACCTCCAAGCATTATAATGAAAGCATGTACGAAATACCCGTACAGGCTGCAACTCTCGGTGTGTTATACTAGCCCGATTGAGCAACTCTCGGTGTGTTATACTAGCCCGATTGAGCATCCGGATTGTCCGTATCAGTCTGGAAATGATCTCGATCATCCAACTTCACCAGCATGATTGGATGGCCCAGATCAATTCCATAACCCCAAGCAGGTATGGAATATTCGCTGCCGAACCAACGCGGACCCCGCATGGTCGGCCTCCCTAAAAGATTGGCATAGCTTGCCAAAACGTCCAAACCAGAGCGGTATAGGCGGAAAACCCTAAATTAGGGTTCGTGGCACATTACATGTGTCACAAAACAGTCTCAACCATCCATCTTCGCAGGTATAGATGGAGGGTGTAGATGTAGATTCAAAAGGCCCAGAGCATGTCAACACAATCACCGTGGGACCGCCTACATACCTGACCAATCGGTCAGGACCAACCATGGTTGGTCATCCCAATTCGTACGCCCAAATGGAGAATGACGCACGATCATGAAACCCAAAATTATGGTCTTATGAGCATCACGAGCGTCCATCTTCTCCGGCACGAATGGAGGGTCCAAGATTAGATTAGCGAGTCCGGTCATACCAACATGACCACCGTGGACCCATCTATCCCCTCACCTGGTCGGCCAAGGCATACCATGCCTGGTTATCCCAAATCGTCCGCCCAAACTAGCGTGGTTACACTTCCCAATTGCAAACTAATCTCAACCGCTCAACTTTGCCGGACGATTTGAGTGGCTTAGATCACGTTTTCATGGGATAGTAAGGTATACGCGTGAACACCAGCCTATCACCTACACGCCAGGCCGATCGGCCAAGACCGACCAAGATTGGTCATCTTGGAACGCGCGCCCGAAGTTGGCACGATGCGCGACTTTTGTTTGCACTCGTTTTCTATCGCAAACTGATCTCGACCACTCGACTTTGCCGGACGAATTGAGTGGTCCAGATCACACTTTCCTGAGATAATGGGGTATGGGCGCCTACACCGTCATGCCGTCTACACTCATGTACGATCGGCCTGGCCAAAATCGTATCCCAAGCTTCGATCGACCGGGCTGATGAGGGATGCTTGCGCACCTCTTCTAAAACCCTAATTCCATCAACGATCGCAGATGAGTGTCTCAAAGATCATCTCGTCCGTCCAACTTCACCGGCTTGGTTATACAACCCTGATCAGGAGTTAATTGGTCAGTAAGGCGTCTTGGTGATCATCACCCGTCACTTTACCACACCATGATGCAGTACCTGCATAGAATACACACGATACTTCACAAGTATCGATCTCCTGAATAACGCAGTTATTCAATTTAGCATTACATGCTACCTTTTGTGGGTCCCACGACCCATACATTCCAGACATCAATCATGTCACAAACTGGGGGATACATCTTTGGGGTATTGGTCTGGCGGTTTACAGCGTGCAGCGCACAACGCGCCATCACAAGAGCGAGTCAGGAAGTCATAGACGGTTAAGTGATGATGGGAGAAGTGGGCAAGCCTGGTCGTGTGACACTAACACATTACTCCACTACTCCATCACTCCACTTTCTCCACTTCCCACGAGATACGAAGGTTAGGATAAAAGACTTGTATAAATAGGTTCTCCATCCTATTTTTTAAACAGTTCAAGTCAAGACAAGACAGAAACCAAGTGTTAATACAAAACGTATTCAAACACTCATAGCCTGCTTGCATCAATCGTAAGCCTGCTCACCTTTCTGTTACAAGTCATAAACAAGCCTACACCTTCACAATATCAACACCTTCTTCGCTTCCCTCCCTAAGATCAACCCCATATCCTTCACTTTGTGACCGAAGCAAGTCCGGAACGGCCATTTCTTGGTTTAGGCCGAGTTGTGCAGATTGATTTCTCGAATCACAAGCACTCACCGCGCAGTGCATTTGTTTAGGGTTTAGATTCATTCCTCATCCACACATCCCAAATTACCAAATCCGGCAGGAATAATTTTCACCCATAAACAATTGGCGACCACATCGGGAGGTTAATCTCTCGGTTGTAAAGTAAATTTCTTCAAAATCCGGTTCAATTTTATCAATTTCAAAAATGGTATATCTTAGGACCAATTCAACCATCAATCCATTTCAAGATGGTAGAACTCAGGTCTGGATCAGCAATCAATTCTGATGGATCTAGTGTTGATAACACTCCCGGTGTCGATGTACCTATCAGTGGAGCTACCGTGGTCAATAAATCTTATGGAGCCGTCACTTCTACCACCAGTGCCAGCGTAGCAGGAGATGTTCCAGTAAGTGTAACACCTCCCATCACCAGAGCCAGAGCAGCCGCAAATCCCGGCATCTCATCAAGTGTAACACCTCTGGTAGTCACCAGAGCAACAAATTCCACTCCTTCATCAGGACGAGGAGCCGGAGGGACGAGAGGAGGACCATCCCCCATTACCATTGCAGACTTGATGGAGAAGCAGGAAGTTCTTGCTAAGACTCAAACGGATATGGCCGCAACTCGGAAAAGAGGTACTCACTTTTCTTAAGACATTAATCGATCGATTGCCACAAGAGCCGCGACAGCCCACGGAGCAAAAAAGGAACACATTCAACGCACCGGAGAAGGTACTTGGCGGCGCGGACCTCCATGGACCCGATCAAAAAGCGACATCGGATATGAGCGGTCATGTCATGGAGACTCCTACACTGGGACCGATCCTCACAACGATCCTCCTCAAGTCAATAGTTTCACTATGAACCGAGAGGCCGGTGGATCGAGAAGCGGTTTCTCTAGTGGAAAGTTTATGCGAACTTTCACACCTCTCGAAGAATCGCGCGCGGAGACGTTTCTTGCAATCAACCGGAGGAAGGTCACGACCGCACCCTACATGTCACCGCACGCATCAAGGATTCGAGTTCAAGACGGCCCTTATCTACACGGGAGCGTCTTAGAATGTGATTACTCTCAAGACTCTCGGGACATCCAAGGTTCTCCCGTGCAAGGTCGTACGGAAGCCTACCACAATGACGTACTTCGAGGGAAACCAAACCAGCACATACGGGAGAAGCTCCGCGGAAAGAATCAGACAAGTTCGTTGCGTCCCACTCCCCACGTGGGCGTCAATTCAGGAAGAAGACCGGCTTGCATCATTGAGGGATAAAACCCACGATGCATCTTTGCTGACGAAGCATTCTTCTCCATCCTGTGAAGCCACGACCCATGTTCACACGAAGAGGGAAAGAACTTTTGTGGAGAGTCGTGACCAGAAAGGGAAAATGGTATACCGACACTGCCATTATCAATTAGCAGGGGAGACTGTTACCCAGTCTCTCCACCCAATGGAATGCTACAACAGCAACGAACCACAAGAACAAGTGCTAGATGCTCCGCAACAGCTGCAAGATGGCACCAACTCCACAACTGATGAGATTGAAATCGTTGAGGAATCTCCTAGGACTATCTCCATCAGCTCAACCTTGTGTACGGATAAATGCACGAAGCTCGTGGAACTTCTCAAAGAGTACCAGGACATATTCGCTTGGAGATATGAAGAAATGCCGGATTTAGATGAAAATTGGTCCCCATCATCTACATGTCATACCTGGATCCAAGTCGGTTAAACAGTTGTAGTTCAGACACGAGGAAAATGGATAGATCGGGTCTTTGCGTAGACTTCGAGAGACTTGAACATGTGCTGCTCCAAAAACGATCCTCCTTTACCTAACATCGACATGTTAGTAGATGCAACCAGCGGACACGGCATGTTCTCCTCCATGGATGGATGTAGCGGCTACAACCATATAAGGATGTACGAGCATGATGCAAGTAAGATAGATTTTCGAACTCCTCTCGGAAATTTTTATTATACCATACTGCCATTTGGTTTAAAGAAGGTTGGTGCAACGTATCAACGCTCTATGACGGCAATCTTCCACTGGAGCCGATACCTCAAGGGAGCAGCCTCAAGAAGATAACAATGTCCACGCGTCATATCGAGCAAGATCCGGGCGAGTCACTCTATCAGACAGTGGTCGAACAAGATCCGGGCGAGTCACTTTATCAGACAGTGGTACATGTCTATCATGCTATGTTGGAGAATCCGCGCTTTTGGTCATCCTATGGAGCTGTTGAACGCTCTGATAGAAAGAACCAGGCCTACCGGTAATGAAGAGCCTCATAATGTTTGTAGGGGCATATATCTCACCAACAGGCGATACAACCTTGACCTTACGTAAGCGGTTCCACAAGCGGCAAGAGGAAAACCACCGAGATACAACATCCTGCGCGTCCGTCAACTCCAACTCTAGTACCACATGCACGACTCCCACAATGATGAAACAATGTCCAAGATATTCCATATCTGGCTCGACAACAACCACTACGAACAAACCATGTAAACCACACTTAGGGATCGAGGCTCGGCATGAAGTTCCTTCACCGTCGATCAAGGAATTCTTCAACATGAGAGAGATGGTCAGTCAAGAAGCATGGAATTCGCAAGGGTAAATCGAACTGAAGAGGGAAACACTTCAACGCTCCCTCTAGCAGAAGCTGCTTCAATGGTCTATTCAAGAACCGCCTCAACACTCTCTCCGGGACCCACGTTCGCTTCAGAATCCTTCTTCAACACTCTCTCCGGGACCCACGTTCGCTTCAGAATCCTTCTTCAACACTCTCTCCAGGATCCACCTCAACGTTCGCACCAGAAACCACTTTAACATCCTATCGAGCCGTTTCAACACTCAAGCTGCATCAATAATCTGCGCTCTGGTCAAGTTATCGTAGATGTACTCATTGCTCAACATACGTCTCATCCATCCTTCATGAGGGCCCAGCGGAGCATGAAAAACCTTGAAGTCGATATGAGAAGGGTTATCTTGTGGAACGGATATTTTCATATAGTTGAAAGGGCGCGGTGAACAACTCATCATCAATGTTCGGCATATCTTTGAAGCTGTCAACACCTCCTGACTTGGCACCAGCATTATCCCCAGAAGACATCTCAACAGGAGTTCTTTTCTTCATTCTATAATAAAAGACATGAGTCAGTACTTGTATAAAAACGCGTGAGATGTGTAGTCACACACGACAGAACACACATTCACGTTGGAGTACACAAGGATGGTATTGGGTCCAAACACCGGTGTTGATCAAGTCTCAAGTCCGGTGTTGATCAAGTCACAAGTCCGGTATTGCTCAAGTTTCAAGTCCGGTGTTGATCAAGTCACAAGTCCGGCGTACGCAGTAGGGCCGGTTTTCAGTCTAAACACAAGGTCAATGTTCAGTCAGGCACGCAGCGGGTCCCACTTGGTCCCATCCCCAGATTGGTCGAAGCAGACACAACCGTCCCCAATCAAAGCTCTCTCTCCAGAAGAAGGCGTTTCAGCTCTAACACTTCAACGCTCTCCCGGACTGCTCCAGAAGCTGCTTCAACGCTTTCTACAGGACCCACATTTACGTTTGAGCACACAAGGTTTATTTAAAAAAAAAAAAAAAAAAAAACAAGCTTGCTCACATCGGGTCCCACGTTCGAGCAAAGCAAACAGCAAGGCCGGTGTTTGGTCAAAGCATCAAGTCCGGTGTTTAGTCAAGATAGCTGGGTCGGTGTTTGGTCGAAGTAGCAAGATGACACTCGAGCAAGTACATCAACGTATGGTCAAAGTAGGCACAGGACATGGCCGACGTTTGAAACATGTACACGGCGGTCCCGCGTTTGATCGAAGCATGCACATCTGCCCATGTTCGAATCAAGCATGCTTACATCGGGTCCCACGTTCGATCAAGCAGACGCAGCGGACCCACGATTAACCAAAACAGGCACATCAATCCCACGTTCGATCAAGCAGTGCGGTAGCCCCACGAACGAAATAGGCGTAATGATCCATCGAAGCGGGAAAGACCGACATCATGCTAGGGGAACACTCGCTGGACGCCTCTTGAACGTGACATGCACCAAGGACAGGATGACCCGTCTCTCCTGGTAACATCTAACTTTGTCTCATAAGCTTTGTCTTTAACTGTCACCATATCATGCCTACCCCACAATAGTGTAACCATTATGTGCTAGGCAGGGGACTTAATGTTGATGGTGGATTTTCATTTAAGGTTAAAATTGTAAAAGCCAGAAAATTATGCGCTAACATCTTGTAAAAGATAAAGCCATTAATAAGTGTTGAATACTTATTCACTTTACTAATTCACCTAGAATGGAGCATGTGACAACAATCCCATTTTGTGAATTAAATACACGAAATTCATCCAGGTTGGAGCATGTAGCAACAATCCCATATACCCTGTGAATTTATAGCATTATTAATTAATGCGTAAGCAGCCTTGAATTTCCTGTACTCATTATCAGTGCGGCATGACGACTGAGTGTTGCTCAAAGCAGAGCAACACGAACCTCCAAGCATTATAATGAAAGCATGTACGAAATACCCGTACAGGCTGCAACTCTCGGTGTGTTATACTAGCCCGATTGAGCAACTCTCGGTGTGTTATACTAGCCCGATTGAGCATTCGGACTGTCCGTATCGATCCCGGAAATGATCTCGATCATCCAACTTCACCAAAGCATGATTGGATGGCCCGGATCAATTCCATAACCCCCAAGCAGGTATGGAATATTCGTTGCCGAACCAACGCGAACCCCGCATGGTCGGCCTCCCCAAAAGATTGGCATAGCTTGCCAAAACGTCCAAACCAGAGCGGTATGGGCGTAAAACCCTAAATTAGGGTTCGTGGCACATTACATGTGTCACAAAACAGTCTCAACCATCCATCTTCGCAGGTATAGATGGAGGGTGTAGATGTATATTCAAAAGGCCCAGAGCATGTCAACACAATCACCGTGGGCCCGCCTACATACCCCGACCAATCGGTCAGGACCAACCATGGTTGGTCATCCCATTCGTACGCCCGAATGGAGCATGATGCACGGCCGTGAAACCCAAAATTATGGACTTATGAGCATCACGAGCGTCCATATTCTCCGGCACGAATGGAGGGTCCAAGATTAGATTAAGCAGGTCCGGTCATACCAACATGACCACCGTGGACCCATCTATTCCCTCACCTGGTCGGCCAAGGCATACCATGCCTGGTTATCCCAAATCGTCCGCCCAAACTAGCGTGGTTACACTTCCCAATTGCAAACTAATCTCGACCGCTCAACTTCTGGACGATTTGAGTGGCTTAGATCACGTTTTCATGGGACAATCAGGTATAGGCGTGAACACCAGCCTATCACCTACACGCCAGACCGATCGGCCAAGACCGACCAAGATTGGTCGTCTTGGAACGCGCGCCCGAAGTTGGCACGATGCGCGACTTTTGTTTGCACTCGTTTTCTGTCGCAAACTGATCTCGACCACTCGACTTTTCCGGACGAATTGAGTGGTCCAGATCACACTTTCGTGAGATAATGGGGTATGGGCGCCTACACTGTCATGCCGTCTACACGCATGTACGATCGTCTTGGCCAAAATCGTATCCCAAGCTTGGATTCGACCAGGCTGAAGAGGGATGCTTGCGCACCTCTTCTAAAACCCTAATTCCATCAACGTTCGCAGATGAGTGTCTCAAAGATCATCTCGTCCGTCCAAATTCACCGGCTTGGTTATACAACCCTGGTCAGGAGTTAATTTGTCAGTAAGGCGTCTTGGTGATCACCACCCGTCACTTTACCACACCATGATGCAGTACCTGCATAGAATACACACGATACTTCACAAGTATCGACCTCCTGAATAACGCAGTTATTCAATTTAGCATTACATGCTACCTTTTGTGGGTCCCACGACCATTACATTCCAGACATCAATCATGTCACAAACTGGGGGATACATACTGGGGTATTGGTCTGGTGGTTTTTAGCGTGCAGCGCACAACGCGCCATCACAAGAGCGTGTCAGGAAGTCATAGACGGTTAAGTGATGATGGGAGAAGTGGGCAAGCCTGGTCGTGTGACACTAACACATTACTCCACTACTCCATCACTCCACTTTCTCTACTTCCCACGAGATACGAAGGTTAGGCTAAAAGACTTGTATAAATAGGTTCTCCATCCTATTTTTTAAACAGTTCAAGTCAAGACAAGACAGAAACCAAGTGTTAATACAAAACGTATTCAAACACTCATAGCCTGCTTGCATCAATCGTAAGCCTGCTCACCTTTCTGTTACAAGTCATAAACAAGCCTACACCTTCACAATATCAACACCTTCTTTGCTTCCCTCCCTAAGATCAACCCCATCTCCTTCACTTTGTGACCGATGCAAGTCTGGAACGGCCATTTCTTGGTTTAGGACAGAGTTGTACATATTGATTTCTCGAATCACAAGCACTCACCGCGCAGTGCATTTGTTTAGGGTTTAGATTCATTCCTCATCCACACACCCCAAATTACCAAATCCGGCAGGAATAGTTTTCACCCATAAACAACAGCACACTGCTGCTTTGTGATTCCCTTGATACACTTGTATGGACTCACAGGTTCCTACATCCCAAAGCCTTGCGGTTGTATCCGATGGCTGTGATAACTATTAATATGAATAGGATGAGAACAACTTATAAATTTAAACCAAAGGTAATATGCAGAAAATTCATGACCTGTGATTAAAAAAGCACCCTTCACAAACAAAAGTTAAAAACGCAGTCTTAAACTCAGCGTTTGGAAGCATCAGATGACTACAAACTCTATACAAAAACTAAAACTTTATACACAACTGAGTCAAATCATACTTCAAATCTACATATTACAAAAAACGAACACCAAAATCAAAAACCCTAACTATTTCAGATACTGGTTAAGTCAAAATCAAAAGCCCTAACTATTTCAGATACTGGTGAGGTCAAAATCAAATGCCCTAACTATTTCAGAAACTAGCAAAATCAAAAACCCTAACTCTATCAAATGATTTCAGATGAAAACAAATTTAAGCACAAACTAGTTTATACTTAACTTTTAGATTTTAGGGAAACCTAAAATCTATTGAAGATGGAGTTTGTAAATCAAGATTTCCTGATGATGGGTGTTGATTAGATGATGGATTTGTTGTTGAAACCTAAAATCTATTGAAGATGGTCGAGATTTGTTGAAGAAGAGAAAAACTTTTCTCTTCGCTCTCGAGCCTTTGGTGAACAATAGAAAGAGAGAGAGTGAGAGTAATGTGTGAAAATAAAAATAAGGATAGTTATTGTTGCTGAAAATAATAAAAATAGGTGTTAAATGTGTCTGAATTTTTTTTAGATTACCATTAAATGTGCTTACATGAAGAAACTAGAGGGGGAAAATTGTGGGAAATTTTTGTTAATTTTAAGTTTGGGAGGAGGATCAATTGGGTGAAAAATTGAGATGGAAAAATTGGGGCAACTAATTTTTAAGAAAAAAAATCAGAAAATTAATAAACAAAAAAAAGAACTACTAAAACCCCATCAAAAAGTTGTCTATTACAAAAAAACCATACAATGTGCAACGGTTGTATACGTTGACATACGTTGCACCACTAGTTAATATTAATAAATGAAATATAAATAATTTGTGCCACGGATAATCTGGTGCGCAACGGATATTAATGTTGTTAACTGTGCAACGTTATATCTGTTGCGCACCTCCAAAAATGAAGCGTTGCTAAAACCGGGATATGGTGTAGTGCTAGTAGATACACAATATTTTCTGAGATGTTTCTTAAAAGTGGTCTTGTCAGGAAATTACATCCCCTCCTCAATCCTATCGTCAGCTACAACTTGTAGTTCATGTGCTGGTTCAGGGAACAACTCAGGATCCACTAAATCAGCAACAACAAGGAAATCTTCAAAATCATTATCATCGAACCACTATTTCCCATTATCAACATTCCTTACAGGCGAACTATCAACATTCCGTAAGGCCCATTATCAACCACTCTTACTTCATGATTAGGTAATATCCTATCAACCATTTCAGTACCATAATCATTTTCTGATCTATTACCAATTCAAGAACATTAACCACGGTTTGCAAAGTTAATTTGCATTCTTTAAATCATAAATGTTTTAGTTCATGAGTATGAGAATCATACATAACCGATTTCAGAACTTAACTATTGTGTTCGCAAACTGGGTATGCGAACAGCAGCTCCGGACCTGGGCCTAATCAAGTCGTTCGCAAACCCGGTTCGCAAAAAACTGTTCCGGACCCAACTCAGGTAAATCCGTTCGCATACTAGGTACGCAAACAAGAGTTCCGGACCTGAATCATCACAATACAGCACACAAACTGGATATGCATATCGTGTTGTATCCAGACATGGTTAATTGTTCTAAACTCTCATTTCAATCATTGAAACATCCTTAGAAGATGACAATGGTAATCTTACACATACCATTAGCTTCAAGTAATTTTCAAGTGATCGAATGATCAATACGAAACTTCCCAAGCTCACATCAAATGACTGTCTCACACAAATCATGTAAGATGTTCAGGGTAATTTTCACATGATCATCTTTTGACTTAATATATAGTTTTCAACAAATAAATTGTTTCTAACTAAACTCGTCAAGAATACGATGAACATAGCTAAAGGAAAAAGCTTCCAACATGTATTTTGAGAAATAGATAAACGAGATAAACTCGGATTGAAATATCAAATGTGTATAATGTAAAAGTCTATATAGCTATACAACTTAGTCTTATTAGAAGATAGAATAGAATAGACTTATGAGTGATAGATAAGTTTTAGTCTCCATATACATTTTGTTGATGAAGTTCCTCCAAGCTCCTCAGTAGATCTTCTTCTTCAATTGGTGAACGCCGTGAAGTTTAAATTTTTTTTTTTGCTAAGTCCAATGGTTTATTAAAGCAAAAAAACGTAATTACAAGAATTACAATGAGGGCTCAAGTCCCCCCACCCCCATAAACCAAAAGGGTGAAAAAATAACAAGAAATAGCACTAGAAGTTCATATAAGAAACTCCTAAACACAAATAACTAACAAAAGAAGAACAAAAGGAACTTAAAAACGTTTTCACCCCTTTCCCATCTTAAAATTCCTCTTCATAGGTTGGATACCAGCAAGGATTTCTGCCAAAACATCAGGTTCTCCATAATACTCATTATACTCATCTTCATATATATCATCATATTCCTCTTCGCCGTGAAGTTTAAAGCTCAACTACACATTCTATCTTAATCCTAGACATAGCTATAAGTAGACTAGAAATCAAGTATATAGTTTTGATCAACTAAACTTTAAAAACAAGCTTGAGATAGAAACGCTTGCGAGTTCGACCGAGCAGTGCTCTAACATGCTTAACTGCAGAGTTTTCTGCCAAATCTGGAACTAACTGTGCTGAAAAGGCCTCATGTTGGGAAATGAAAAACCATTACTTATACTCCATTCGGCCAACCACTGCTGAAAATCGGGGTATTACACCACTCTTGCTTATGAGATGGAGATAAGGAGAACACATACATATTGTCATCCAAGTGTTGACAACCACATCAAATCTTTTGGATTTTCTATATAATAATGATGTGATCACACTCCATTTTACCGACAACATAATTAGATCTTTTGAATCTAGAACATGCTCAATTTCAGCAGATTTCATGATAGTTCCCATAGACCATGTGTTTCGCTCTTGCTTAGGAGACGGAGACATGGAGAAAACCCATATATTGTTATCCAAGTGCTGATACTCGAGCCTGATTTTTATTTTGGCTCACTATTTTGAGTGTATAAGACAATGTTATATTGTTATATATGATCAACCTCGCGACAACATCAAATCAATACTAAGGTTTCACCAAATAACTTAGAGAAACATATAAACTTAAAAAGATAAAAAGAAAGTGACTCAGTACTGATAGATTACGAGTAAGGTATGCACAAGTTCTTGTATTGATTTTTCAATGAATACCATGCTATTTATAACACCTGTAGATGACAAAATATAACATCTACCAACAACTAATAGCTGGACTGTCCTGGAGCTCGATGCTAAGAAGAAGCTGATACCGAGGTCGAGTAATAAGTCCTCACATCAAGCACGATCCGAAGATAAAAACTTAACAAAGGATGTGACATGACACACAATATGATGACATGTGGCATTCGCGAGTTCCGGAGCGAGAAGTATAGACAAGATCAAGGATGTCAGGTTCACGACCTGGAGATCAAGATACATTGAAGATCACAGGTCGACAGAATAACTTACTAACGAAGCCAAGTCTGAGTGGATTATGACGTTTCCTTCAGCTAGGCATAAGTGGTCCCTCTGTATTAACATGTTTAACGTGATTCACACGCTAAATTAACTATATATAAGCCCCCGAATGCTCACTTTGTAACCAAGACGTATAATTCAATCTAACTAAGTGAATACGAATTATATTTTCTCTGGTTTTCTCTCCTACTAAGTTGTGATCACCGAACTAGAGATAACTCAGTAATCACCAACCAGACTTAAAGTTAATCATCTACGGACGAAGATCATGAATATATCGATCCTGTAGATAGAACCAAACCAGTAATCTAATAATAAAATTGTGTAGCTACGTATTTCGTAAGCACGACCATTCGATATGAAAAAATATGCATCTTCATTGGCGCCAACTAAGGTTGCATCATAATATTGATTCTAATCTTGAAATCTTGTGAAAATCATAATTTTGATGCATAATTATCCTTTCTTGAGGAGAAAAATGAATTTTACAATGAAAATTGCATCCACATATGATAATCTTGATCTAAAATCCTGATTTAAAGCATAATTTCTACTGATATGCATTAAATATCTTGTTCTGCAATCTTAATCTTTCTCTTTCTACTGATATGCATTAAATATCTTATTCTGCAATCTTAATCTTGCTCAAATAGATCATATAAATCATGATTACTTCATGTTTTAGTTTATTCTGCACCTAGTTCATTTAGATCGATCATTATCTTAAAATATCTAAAGTTCATATCGACTTTATATCTGAAACAGAGCATGAGCATCTTGATCTACATTAAAACCATACACATTCATTATTTCAGCATGTGATTAGACAAGTTTAAACCAGTATTTGCTATCATCAATCATATTCCTTGCTAATATCATCATTTCTTAGATCTTGATATCTTGAATGCATAGTAATCTCAAATGCTAGTAACAACATCGTATAAATTTGTTTAACGTATGTCTATCTTATCTGAAGCAAATAAAGAGTTAATTGATGAAACTTATATCGATTATTCATCTTTAAATTTTTAAAGCATAAAACAGTTATGTTCCTTGATTTTTAACCGACTTATGTTGTTATAGTAGTATTTCTAGAAGTTTCCTGACCTGGTAACAATTTGGTCGCAAAAATAAAAAGTATTATAATTATTATGCTGAATACACAAATTATCTTTCAAAAAATATAAGATCCACTTGTAAAGAATTTCAGACAAGGCGGATCACAAAACTAAAAAACAGGATATATCAATTGGTTCATGATTTGTATTTAAATATTTCTCTTAAATATTTATTTTGATTTCATCATCCGAAATATAACTCGAAAGAAAAATTACATAGCAGGCAAGCGGGCAACAAACTGCGCTGCAAGCCCTTTTGAATTACAAAACCTATCCTTTTAAAAACAAACTCTCTCAAACCGAGAGTCATGACATTGCTATGCATGACTTTCTGAACTCTCGTAAGAAGTCCAACCTCCTCTAGAGCAAAGTACCCAAAAGTATCAAAAGCAAAAGGGATAAAAGCATGTCCATTATCAGCACACGCTTTCTCATGCTTTGCTATCTTACCTGAGGCTGCCTTCAAAGATGCTTGCCCCACCGTGAAAGAACCATGACCAATGCCTACTAACGGTGAAACCCCAGTAAGGTCAACACATGTGTGTTTTTCATTATCCCATCCAAAAATAAGAACATCCGCAGGCCTAAGTGTTGATCTCCCCTCAAGTGGGTCTGTCAAAAAATTGACAGCTGCTTCTTTCTTCACTGAAATACTAGCCCTCCATAGAACATCATATAAGGTATCTCACACATGATCATGTCTATATTTGAAACCAGTATCTACCTTACAATGGACTGCATGTTCCCCGTACGCGTCTAAGCACCCTGTGATGCAAGCAGGGCAACGTGAATCAGAAGGGTATAGATTTTTTTTTTGCTAGGTAATTAGAAGGGTATAGAGGAATCATTAACCTGTACTTAAGAATGGACCGATACTCCACAGGTGACATATTCTGCCCAAGACCCTCAATCGGAATAGCAAGAAGAAAGTCTTGAGCATGCGCTGCTTGCAGGCACCCCAAAACAGATTTTTTGTATGACCGATAACTCGTAAACCCTATCCATATCTTTAACTATTTAAATTTGATTTTGATTCATTGTTTGTATGAGATTTTAGATTTGATTAAAAAGGGTCCATTAAATTTTAGCCAAGGTTATGTTTCCGATTATGCCATGGTGCTACTGAGTTTGACCTAATTGCTAGGGGCATATGCATATTAGCCTGATTGCGTCCTCCCACATCAATGTTCCTACTAATTTTGACCTAATTTCCCACATCTACGGGCTCTGCTTTCTTTTTCATTTCCATTCAATTTCCCATTCACTGCCTATTAAACAAAACGCCAAAAGTCAGCCTTTCCAAATTTTTAACTTCAATTCATCATCTTTCTTCCAAACCCAAACATTGAGTTTACAAGTTGGAGAAATTTGAGAGAGTAAACAAAACTAAATAATGAAATTTGTAAGAATAACCATATTCCTCACGGTGTAATTAGGGTTTTTGTGACTAAATTTTATTTAGTTAATCTCAAGGTTGGTTTTTTTTTTTTTCTGAAACATCCAAGGTTAAATTGATGTGCTCCAAAGAAAGCTAAGAGATTACTAGGGTAGAAGATTAAGAATATCTTGCTTTCCATATTTTTCTGAAATTGGACTTTGAATTTTCCGGTTGAAGATTTGAATTCGATCTGAATAAGATTGTATTCAACTAAAGTTTTTTTTCTTCCACTTCTGGTTATATTTTACAGGAATTAGAAGAGAAATGGCTTCAGGTAGTTCGTACCTTTGAGGATGCGTGGAATAAAAACAATACCAAAGATTGTTGGCTTATGATTTCAGGAAAGATACTAATTGTACACCAAAAATAATTTCTTGACATATGGAACTTCGTAATGATACCTGCTGTCATGTTTACCGGTATCATTATCTGAAATTGACATTTTTAGCTGTACAATTAGAGCAGCATGGGATGTCATGGAAATGTGCGTGGGTATACATGACAACAAAAATGTTAGACTGAGCCTTTGACTCTTCAAAACAAAGACTGATATAGAGGTTGATGTTTAAACTGCGATAATTTATATCTGAAATTTGCTTAGTTTTAATATAACACCATTTCATTTTATTAACTTTGAGCAGAATCCAAGGAGGCATACCAAAATTACTTAGTTAGCTTCGCTGCAAGAATGACAAAAACTACAAAAAGTACTAGCCAGAAAGGTCATTGTGGGTATATTGTTGGGTAAAAATCCATATCATGGTAACTACAATTTATAATACATTGAACATGTTGAACCTTTGAATGTCATAGAACTTATGCATCAACAATATTTTGGTAACCATGCTAATGTGGTCGGTTTCATAGATACAGATGGTATCCCTTCCATATGATGTGCCAAATCTGGTGATGCAGTATTTCAGAAGGAAGTTGTTAACTTAAAAATAAGTATGCAGTTTATTGCGGCCGAAGTACATAATAAAGGTGCGTGTTCAGCGATGTTGTACCTATGTTAAACACTTTTCAGTTTCGGTTTTCGGGTAATTTAAGATTTTGCACAAGGGATTACTAAATATTTACTTGAACTGTGCTAAGTTTTCTTATCTCAGTTAACAAAAAAAACTAATTGATTATCGTTTTTTCAAACTTGCATAACTTTTCTCAAACTTGCATAACTTTGAAAAGCGTAATGACTGAGTATCGTTTTTATCAGCCCTTATTTGGAAGTGTTGCATGTTATGGGGTTTGAATCTGTGATAATGGTAATTTTCTATGGGTGGGATTGTGGTAGTATGAGTGATTGAGACACGAGAACTTTGGGTACATTGCTTAGCTTTGATATTAATTCACCTGACTCTTACATGCTTACAACTCTTTTTATTTTCATGTACTTAATGCATGCTTACATGATTTTACATTCCATGCAAATGCAAAGAAACAAAAGTTCAACTACTTGCGTCATAATTTTATAACAAATAAGTACCGGGTAATAAGATTTGAGCATAAAAGTTATTAAGGTCGTGACCAATTTCAAGCATTGGAAACGACAACACTGATTTAATGTTGTTTTTATCTATGAACCGATATATAATAACATTTTGTTTTTACTAGATGCACCACTTTACTGATTATCAATCATGGGCTTGAATCTCTTTATGCAGCGCATAACCTCATTGTACAAAGAGCAAGACCATAAAGGACTTGGGATTGTGAAAAACTTGATGTACCTCAAAGGTAAGTAGAATGGGTTCTCATATTATATGGTTGGACATTGATTGAGACATTAGTGAAAACTCCACATTTGAAGTAGAAGCGCACAGCCTCCTTAATCTGAGTTTATGTCATTTCATTGCGTGATAATGAATGCCAAAAATGCCTCCTTCATTTAATACTTTCTTCATACGAAAACAGGGAACATCCATTTGTTGAATAGAGATCCGAGCCTACGTATTTTTCTCTGGTGTGGTGAGTAATCAGGATGATTATTTCTTTGAAAAAACTTATTGATACAGGGATACTATACAACGATGGTTTTGGTTCTTTAAAGAAATTTGGGGTTTTAACCGAATACAATTTTCTTTTATTTTTATTATAAAAAATATCTTGATTTCTGATGGAAGTCCTACGACAGGTAATTAAACCAAACACTTTGTATCTTTTTAATATCTTCATAGGTTTGTCGGGGGAGCCTTTTTTGGTGACATGAGCAATACTTCAACACTTCGGTAAAAGCATAATAGGTGACAAGAGGTCGTTTGCAAAACAGACAGTTTGCACTTTGTAGATATCGATATAAGTAGATATTTTAGATTGAGAAAAAATGAAGCTAACAAAGAAATGCAGTTTGCAGATATCCAAGCAAAACTGATCTTTGACCACATTTTTGTTCTCGAGTTCACAAAATATAGAAAAGAACCAAACTCCATCAAGCTAAGCTGGAAAATGTTGTCTTTCTTCTTTAGATTTATTTCTCGAAGGCTATGCTACATTTCCAAAAATAATTGAATTATCTAAGTGTGAAATGGAATCCATTTTGTGGTAACAACATTTAATTTTAAAATCTCGCACAGTATCACACTACATTACACAGTCTACACTCAATTCAATTTAATTCTATATCTCTTTGGCATGTAGTTGATCTTTTGTCGCCATGTTAAATTTTATGCCGGTAATTTGTGACTCACTTTCAAGCTTATTTTTCGGCTGATTCTTTTTGATTTTCATGGTGTTTAAAGTTCTCAGCTTCAATATCTCTTTTCTTTTATCAACCCTAAGTATGCAGATATTTCTTGCCTACAATGATCGTTATAATTCTTATTTTCCGTAGTTTCATGGGTAGTTTAACTTGGTTGAGATATAATTCCTTAATTAATATAGAACTTTCTCCTCGCCTTCTAAATTCATCAGTGCGCTATATAACTTAGGCTTCTCTTAAATATAGCCCATGATTTTATTAACCATAACCCATTTTATTTATAACCCATATTTTGTTTTCAATTTATTAATCATGGCCCAAATCATAACCCAAAATATGTTTACTAAGTTATTAGGAATTCATAGCATGAGATATGACCAATCCAAGCCATATCTAAATTGATACACCTATTCAGTCCCATATTAAAATGATAACCCGATTTAATCAAAACCTAATTTTTCGCTTCTTCTTCCTCTAGCCATAAACCCTAGACTAGTCAACCTAATCATCTCAAGGATTTAATAAGTAAATCAAGAGATGAAGTTTGAAATTCTCGCGAACACACAGTTTACAGAAGGGAAGATCGTGTTTTCCACACTTAAAAGCTCCATCATTCAACAAGAAACCGAGTATTCAGTATGTTGTTTGCACATACTAGACATAAGTTTTCAGCACTCTATATCAAGTTGTTCTCTAACATTTGCCATGAAAATAATGAATTAACAAAAAATGGGCCTTATACAGATCACACTAGTTTAAGTAAACTAGAGTTTTAACACTGTGTAAACGGAAGAAGTATCATGTTGTTATGTTCCTTCCTGTCACAAAGATAAAGATTTTGTTCTCAAATAGTGATATCTGGCGCTACCCAAATGGATCATGCGATTCTTATCATTTGTGCTAATGGAAGGCAACAAGAGAAGGTTCACACCTCGCTAGAAGTTTTGGGATCGGTTAATCATGCGATTCTTATTATTGGTGGTAATGGGAGGCAAACAAGAGACAATTCACCTCATTACAAGTTTTGAGATCGATTAAGCGATCGACAACAAAAATGACAGTTTTTTTTTTTAAAACGGAGTCACCGGTTTATCAACTTAATGACTCACAAACCTAGTTTATGGGCTATGGATAATAATCGAATAAAGTCAAACTTAAAATTATAGTCAAACTATATTGACCAAAATCTAGAGGGCTATGGTTAACAAAAGCGTGGGTTATATTTAAGAGAAGCCATAACTTAATAACCCCGACAGTCTTTTAAACTGTTTTTGTTGTACATCATGCACTTACATTTCAATTTTTTGACAGGTTGAAGGCCAAATCAGAGTGCAGGGAATTCATATTAAATTAGAATCAGTTGACGACTGACCCCTAGCTTCCACAGTTACCGGATGGTCCTAATCAACCACCATTCTTAGTCCCATCTTGGTCTGATGTCCATGTAGATCAATACGTTTAAGAGACGGTATCATATACGATTGGCTTACGAGAGTCGGTTAACTATGTTAGTATCAGTCCGATGATATTGGTCAACCATGGCCACCTTTAGATGAACAACAACCCGAAGAATATAGTTGCTAATCTCTTTCTAATCCCAATTTTTTGAATTGATTAATTAATCTTAAGTTTATTTGAATTATGATTTTTGAGACTAAACTCGGTTGTACCAATTGAAATGCAAAAGTGAATATGTTATTTACAAATTCAAATTATGGGACATATTTGTGAGATATGTCAATTGGTGAAAACACTTATAGACGTGTGCAACATTTTAGGTAACGAGCAATGTGGGATCACGATTTGGCAAAGAAATATTAAAAGAAAAACAAACAGATTAGTTGTTAGGTAGCGAAATTTGTTGGCAAGAAAAAAGAGAAGGCCCGTGCCGTTACGGTATGGGTTAAGCCCTAGTAAATTATTTATAGTAAGCATACAATGCACGCACCACATGTCATATACATTCTCATAGCTAATTAAATGTCACCTAACTTTTAGTATTTAGATCTTTACCTTAGAGGTGTAAAACAGGCCGGCCTGGCCTGGCCCGAGCTGTCATTATTAGGCCTAGTCTGGCCTGTCAATTTGATCAGGCCAAGCCCGCATAGATTAGAAAGTTTCTAAATGAGCGTAGTCCGAGTCGGAGTCAAGCCTCCATTTAACTGGTCCAGGCCGATCTAGCATGCTTTGTTAGGTTAGTGTTGCATAAATTTTCAAAAATTGCACTAAAAGAGAGAACCGAACTCAATTTCATTTCACTTATTTCAAGTGTAGCTAATTGTCCACCACTGCTTTACGTTCAAGTTGTCAATATCTATAACCTATAACAGAAACACAACTATTAATTGGGTGATATTAATATGGGAACATTTTATGTCTAATTCTAGTTTTATTTAAGGTAATAGGATAAATAGAGGTGTAAAACAGGACATCCTGGCCTTGCCCGACCTGTCATTTTTCGGGTTAGCCTGGCCTGTCAATTTGAGCAGGGCAGACTAACCTGGCTTGGAAAGTTTCTAAGTGATTCATCCTGGGCCTTAGCCAGGCCTGCTTTTAACTGGGCCAGGCCGGTCTAGCCTGCTTTGTTAGTTTATCATTGTGTAAATTTTTCACTTTTTATGTTTACACAACATGCCGTGGATTATAACCCCAAAACTCATTATTTATATACAAAAAAAAAAACTAACATAATAAATTGTTCACAAAAACCCCATTTGAACAAATTTAAAGAGGGATGGGAAACAGTTAAGGGTAAGAACTCTCCTACTAAGGGTATTCCTTTTAAATTTAAATCTTCTGAAACTCCTTTTGTTGATGATATTTTTCAAACTGAATTAGCGGTGAGCAACAAGTATGGTGCTCTAGCTTCTGAGTTAGGCCTTGCTAATGATTCTAGCGAGGCTTTGGTAGAGGAGGAACAAGTTATTTCCAGCGATTCAGATATTAGCATGGGTTCGAAGGATTGGGGTGAAGTTGATGCAGATATTCTAGCAAGGAAACAAGCTAGAAAAGTGGCCAAGCAAGCTGCCAAGATCATGGCTATGCATTCAAAGTCTAATGAGGATAGTCCTAGCCGTGAAAATAACAAGGATATTCAAGTAGGGTTGGAGGAACATGTGTTTGATATGGATAATATTTTGTCTAACGAGGAACTAGAGGAGGCAAGTACCATTCAGATTGATGAAGTGCGTGTTAATTTCATTAGAGATCCAGCCTTTCGAAAAGATTATTTCAAGGAAAAAAAGGAGCAAATGGATAGAATGTCAACTAAAAAGAAAGCTCAATCTCCTATTATGCTTGTTCCGGGTGGTAATTATGCTTCAGATGAAAATGGAGAGGATTGTGACTATGATGACACTTATAATGAATATGAAGATCATTACAAGGAGCCTTATGGAGACTATGATTTAACTCAAATAATTGCTGGTCTCATTCCCAAGAAGAAGAATTTTATAGTTGGAAATAAGGGGCGAAGAAGATTTTAATTTTCCTAGTTTCCTTCTTTATGTTTTTTTCCCAAGTGTTTAGGAGCTTATTTTATGTGATTTTAGAGTTTTTTGCCCCTTTGGTTTATGGGGGTGGGGAGGCCTAGAGCCTCCTATTTTGTAATTCTTGTAATTACGTTTTTTTGTTTTAATAAACCATTTTGACCTAGCAAAAAAAAAAACCATTTGAACAAATCTCTTTAAATTACCCTTTAGGTTAATTTAGCCTAACAAAAATAATAAGCAACCTCATCAGCACCAACTCGACACCACCAACCACCACCATCAGCAACAACAACACCGCAAGCCAGCCAGCGCCACCACCACTAGCAACAAAAAAACCACCAACCACCACCGGTAGCAACCAGAACCAACACCAACCTCCACCAGAACTACCACCAACGATCACCTATAACCAACACCTCCACCAACCACTACCAATAACATCACCACTACCAATACCCAGCACCACTAACCATCACCAACCATCACTACCACCAGCCAGCAACATCACCACCAATATCGCCGTCAACATTGGTTTCAACGATAAAAATTAGGCAGAAAATTGATGAAACCAAATTTGGTTTCAACATAAAATTGGCTTTTCACCGACACAACTTCAACGAAGAAACCAAATTCACCAAATTGAATAAATTAAGAAAAAATAGTTGAAACCAAATTTGGTTTCAGCATAGACATATTTTTCACCACTAAACTTTGGTTTCACGATAAATTTTTTTTGGCAAAAATCAATTGAAACCAAATTTGGTTTCAACAAAACTTACTATTTTCACCAACACAAAAATTGGTTCCAATGTTGTTTATTTTTTTTTTAATTTCATCAGTTTCATCACTTTTTGCAAAATTTGGTTTTATCATTTTTCTGACATTTGCAAAATTTGGTTTTATCACTTTTTGCAAAATTTGGGGGCTGATATAAGAGGGATAATTTGGGAGAGTGGTGGTGACCGTAGTCGACTTGTAATCTGTGAACCTACTGGAACAGTTCAGGACGATGAGCATGATGAAGAGGAAAGTGAGGAGGAAGATGATGAGGTTCATCCAAGTCAATTAGCAAGCCAAAGTGAAGTTGGTGGGCCAAGTCAACAACCGACACAAGGCAAGGGCAAGCGCAAAGGCAAAGTAAAAGTTAAAGGTTCGTACCTTCCTCACATTGATGACATGATACCTGACCTTGATCGTGGTAGAATTTGGGGTGAAGCTCACGATCCGACACATCTATTTGGCTACAAGCACTCGTGGGCTTGTACTATCTATCAAACCTATGTAAGAATTTTTTTATCTTGTGCATATGTATTCTTGTGTATTTATGTAAAATATTTTAATTGTACTATCTCCTAATTGTAGGATCATAAGAAGGCTATGCGTGTTTGCCGAAACCAAGCCGCGTCTAATTGGGATTTGTCTGAGGAATGTGAAGAGGTCCAAACATTAGTAAGAGATTCTGGTCTATATGCTTTGGTTGAAGATTATGTGAAGTGTGATTCTGTGACAGTCAATTGCTTCGTCGAAAGGTATCATGGTGAAACTGATACCATGCACTTCCCGTTTGGGGAGATGACCTTGATCCTGGATGATTCTCAGAACATTTTAGGCTTGAATGTTATCGGCAAATCAATTGCATAAGGAGATAAGTGTCCGGACCTAGAATGGTCGACGTTGCACGCCCTGACTAACAAGTTGTTGGGTTAGGACTACAAAACTTCTTTGGAAAGCTTCTATGTATTTAAGTCTAGTAGGACAAAGACAAACTTAAGGAGAAGTTGGAAAAAACACAGGAAAAAAGTTGAAAGGATGGATGGGACCCTGCACAGATTCATTGTACAGCCGCTGCGTACCTGTTATTCATCTTGGGCACTAAGGTATTCCATGACACTAGTGGCAACAGGGTTAGTGCAAACCTCCTTCAAAACTTGGACCCGTTGCAAGATGTCTATAACTATTCTTGGGGCACCGTGGTAATGGCACATTTGATGGCGGAGATGAGAAGGGCCTCTAGGGCTGTTACAAACCAATTTATTGGGAATTTCACTCTTCTCCAGGTAATTTTGTTTTTAAACTTATGTTCTTATGTATATTGTTCACATATGCCCTTATTATGAACTTAGAAACCAAATTTCCTTCTTCTTATATGTATTATTCCACATTGATATTGTAGTTGCAGGAATTCCTACAATACATCCCTCATAAGAGTTCATAATATTCAACACATCTTTAAGATCAACAATCAACCTTTTTATTAATTGAGTTAGAAAATTTACAAGAAGGAAATGAAATCAAGAATATAATTGCAACTCTAGAATTTCTCTCTCCTCAAAACTTTCTCTCCACTCTAAAAAGATCTCCCCTTCTTAAGCATGTTCAGCTCTTTATATAGGGCATTACATAGTGGATGACACTAAGTCGTCCTTTATTTTCGGATACGGCTTGCGATAATATCGCAAGTGTACAAATGTTAAATCTTGCAACGCTTCTAAATCTCGCTAGATCTTCACATCTTTCTCGTGTTCAGGCTGTCGTCATTCGTTGCGTCATTTTTATTACCAATCTGCGATATCTTCGCAGTGTGTCGTTCAAGGATTTCGTAAGGATATTGATGTTGCGATATTCTGATCCTACATCTTGACTCTTCTCATGTCTTCTCTGCGAAGGAGAGAATGATGTGAGAATTAATGCTTCGAATTGCCGCAACTGTTCATTTCTTTCCTTAAATTTTCTGCCGACAAGATTCCATGAATTAAGCATAACCGCTTACACGTGTTAAATATTCCCCTATTCACTGGCACATTAAATGCTAACCGGTCATCATTTTCTTGTCTATTTAAGAAAAGATCCATCATAAGAATATTTTCTTTATTTTACTTCATCTTCTTCATCTCTACATTATCTGTGAATCTTTTTGTCGTCTGCAACTTTTTTCTACTGTTCATCTTTCTGCTACTGTTCTTATGGAGCCATCAAGGTTTGTTGATTTTGCTGAAACTGATCTTTTTGGGATTGATATCTTCTACTGAAATTGTCTTATTTGATTTTGTTCATCTTTGAATAATTCCCATACTGTTTGTTTTCAAACAAAAGCACCTCTAGCACCAAGTTCACAATCCAAAACCCTAATGTTCCCAAGGGTTCGCAGCAAAAAATCATTGTAAACAAAAGAAAACCTGCGAATAGCAAAGTATTAAGAAACATTTATTCTTTTAATAACAATATTGTTGCCTCTGTTTCTTATTTGACTTGTGATTCGCAAGGTGATGGAAATGTCTATAGGCCCCCCAAAAGATCTCGCCACCTTAAAAATGTTGAAACTTCTGTTCCATTTCCTATGTTTAAGCTTTCAACACCTCCTGCGATACTTTCGCAAGCTGAATCCCCTCTCCTTATTCGCGAAAGTATCGCCGCAGACTTCTCCCCTGTAACTGACCTTTCTATAAATGAAATTCCTCGTGATAACCCTGTTGCGAATGAACCATTCTCTTCTTCTGCTGTCAATGCCTCTTCTCTTGACACTGCCTCAGCCCCAGTCATTAACCTTTATCAAACTTCATCTTCGGATGACACATCTATGACGAAAGATGATTCAACTCTCCCTTCTTCTGTCATCATCACTTCTTCATCCGAATCTCTCCCTTTTACTAAAGAAAATCTTCAAGGTTTTATCAGATATTCTGGATGATGTCAAGAAAGCTTCCATTGATCCTATCAAATCTGGTGTCTGCGAAATTTTGAGTAAATGTTTTGGCTCTGACAGAATGGTTTCGCAAACATCCTTAGAAAAGGAAGTTGAAACTTTGAAGAATAACCTCCAAGCCATGACCTTGAAATGTGACACTCTTCATCTTGAAACAAAAGCTTCAGAATGTTTCGATGGATCGTGACAATCTTCGCAAGAAGAACGAGGAATTAAAAGGTATAATTTTTTTTTTTTTTTTTTTGAAATCCCTTGTTCGCCCTTTAAGATTTAAACCAGAAACGAAAAATGGAGATATATCAGTTTGAATCTGTCGCTGAAGAAGCCCGAATGGATAGAGATGCTTGGATGGATCAATATAACCAATTAGATAATCTTCATACATACTCTGTTGATCAAGTAGATAATCTTACCAAGGAGAATGCTCAATTAGTTCAGAAGCAAAACTTATTAAGTAGTGAATTATCTCGCCTCTCTTAATCTTTGACTAAAGCTAATCTGGAGTTGGAAACTTTATCAGATGAGAATGAAACCCTATCTCAAGAGAAGTGAATTCTTTTAAATAAGGTGGCGATCTCTTCACAACAGCTTAACATTTGTCAAAAAGTATGTAATGAGCAAGAACAATCTCTCTATTCGTTGAGAAGTAAACTTAAAGAAGTTACTGTTGAGAGGGACAAACTTATTCAAGGTAGAATAACTTTAAGTGTAAAGGCAAGCCAACTCAAGGATCAATATTCCAAGCTAGAAGAATCCTACTCTTTTCTTGCGAAGGAAAACACCTTACTCATTTCTAATGAAAAGAATTTGCGATCTCGACTGAAAGGTTTGGTTGGAGATAAGTTTGACAATGCCATGGACCACTTGGAGAATAGTTGCTTGGCTTTAACCCAATATCTTATCTCGCAAAAGGAAGGTAGTCATAAAATTTGATTGCCTAAACCATTTTTTCTTTGTTAAGTCTTTTTTATGATATCATCGCCTGAATGATTTTCTTTATTCTTTGTTTTTGCAGAATCTGAGAAAAATCTTTGCTCCTCCCTTTCTACTTTGGAATCTAGCTATGCCAAGATTCGTAAAGAGAATGCATTACTTGCCTCTACCCTTGCTCGTTCTCGCGATCGGGCAGAAAGAATATTTGATTAGCTTGCTTACTCCAAAGATATACAAAGTAGGAATCACCAGAAAGCACTCCTTCGCCAAGTTCATCTCAGGGCTGAAGTTCTTGTGAAATCTCTTTCTCCTATATCTGTCGAACCTTTGGAAGTAGATGATGATGAAGTTCCTTGTTCTCCTGATAGTGATTATCATTATGAAAGTGGCGAAGATTTCGCAAATGAAGAGGAAGTTCCTCATAATGATGAAACTGTTGATAATAACCCAAATGAAGAAGAAACCAGAATGAAGGAAGGACTGGCGAAGCTGAAAAAGCTGGCGAAAGTGAGAAAGCTGGTGAAAGTGATAAAATTGGTGAAGAATGTCCATTATCTCCTTCTGGCGAAAAAATTGATGTTGAGGCTTGAATTTCTTTTGTAATTTTACTTCTTTGGATTACTTCATCTTTATAACTTCTTGCAAATGGTGTACTTCAGTCATCTTTGAGATGTATTTACTCTTTTATTATTCTGCCTACTAGCGAGGAAGATAATGCTTGTTGTTTAACAATTCCCATACTGCCTCTCATTATCTTTCTTGCGATGAAAGATCTGCATAAGTAATAGTTAATTCTTAAAAAAAAAAATTCTTTTTTTTTTTAGATCATGTGGTCTTATTTTGCCTTCCTAGTTAAAGGTCTTATTGTGCCACCTCTTGTCATTGCGACAAAATCGCAGGACGTCTTTGCATTTGCATGCAAAAACCCATTGATCTTGCCTTAACTATCTCTTTTTTATTGAAATTTTGTTGCGACAATATGACAGGACTAAAAATTCTCGCGAAAATAAAGCCCCATGACATTGTCGTCTTGCGACGAAATCACAGGACGTCCTTACACTTTCATGTATTGACCCATTGATCTCGTCTTATCTTTTTCTTTTGTATTATTGCCTCTTCAGGATTGTCGCACAAATATGACAAGCCTAAATTTTCTTGCGAAAATAAAGCCTCATGACATTTGCATCTTAAGACACTTATCAGCTCCCTAATGGAGGGTGCCGCCCTTATCTTCCCCCTGGTTGCCCCTTCAAGGAGACGTACCTCTACCATACAAGGTTGGCTCCTCTCATCCGGTCTTAACAACAACCAGTTGTTTTCGCAGCCTCTTATCCCTTTTGCCTATAGGGCTTATGGTTACAAGACTGCACCCTAAGTGGAGTTTTCTTCGGGCCGAGTGCAGCATAAGCCAAGACTTGCCAAGAATGGCCGTGACGCTTCAAACGTTCCAGGCACTCTTGGCTCAACCGTGTACCTCAGCGCCTTGATCAGATGCCGACTCCTTAGAAAAGACCCTCAGTTGTCCAACCTAAGTCATAAGCTTAGGTTGAAAATCCAAGGTACCTCTCCTGGATGGGATTTATTGACCCCAAATCTCCATGACTCAGGTTCCAGGGGCGGTGTAACCTTTTCCCTGAGCCATGCAATAGGTATCCCCTTTTATGACGCACTTTAGGTCTTACATTTGCCTCTTGCGAAATTTTGATTTCGCGAACTATGGTGTACGCCATAGCAGGTTCGCCCCTTTCTAGTATGTCATTGATCTTTGATTATCTCTTGTCATTATCTGTGCGAAATTTTCGCATGTTCTTTCTTTGTTTTGTATAATCTCGCAATAATTCTTTCACAAGATTTTCATATAGATTCATTTTGCTTCAATCATACATCATTTCGCAGTCTATTCTTTCCCCACAATCTTTTACGGGTAATATCTCTTTAAGTATAACCTGTTCCATGGTCTATCGAGTCTGCGGCCCACATCTTTACCTTCAGGGTCCATCAATCTATATGCCCCTATTCCAACTATATCCTTAATGATATAAGGTCCATCCCATTTTTTCGCAAGCTTTCCACCACTTTCTCGCTGATATATTGGTATTTATCGCAGCACCAAGTCACCTGGTTGAAATTCGCGTGTTTTAACACGTTTATTATATTCTCGGGCTAATATTCGCTGGTAATTTTCCATATGTTGTAGAGCTCTTTATCTTTTTCTTCTAATTCATCTAACTTGGTTAAAATAATACCCGCACTAAGATTTTTCTCCCAAGCTTCTCTCTTTGTTGTTGGAATAATAACTTCTGTTGGTAGCACAGCCTCAACTCCATATGTTAAACAGAAAGGTGACATTCCCGTAGCTTCTCTCCTGGTTGTGTTGTAAGCCCATACTGCTGTTGATGGTGGATTTTCGTTCAAGGTTAAATTTGTAAAAAACCAGAAAAAAAATCATGCGCTGACATCTTGTAAAAGATAAAGCCATTTATAAGTGTTGGATACTCCCTCACTTAATTCACCAAGAATGGAGCATGTAGCAACAATCCCATTCTGTGAATACATGAAATTCCTCGAGGTTGGAGCATGTAGCAACAATCCCATCCGGTGAATTTCATATCGGCCTTGTATTTCCAGTACTCATTATCGGTGTGGCATGATGACCGAGTGTTACTCTTACGAGTAACACGAACCTCAAGCACTATAATGAAACCATGTACGAAATACCCGTACAGTGACTCTCGGTGTGTTATACTAGCCCGATTGAGCCCCTCTCTCTGTGTGTTATACTAGCCCGATTGAGCATCCGGACCGACCGTATCGGTCCGGATATGATTTGATCATGATCATCCAACTCCATAAGCATGATTGGATGACCCCCGATCAATTCCATCACCCCAAGCAGGTATGGAATACCCACGGCCGACCCCGCATGGTCGGTCATTGGCCTAGCTTGCCAAGAAACCGTTCATACCAAGCATTATGGACGGAAAACCCTAAATTAGGGTTTGCGGCATATTACATGTGTCGCAAAAGCAGTCTCAACCATCCATCTTCGCAGGTATAGATGGAGGTGTAGATGTAGACTCAAAGGGCCCAGAGCATGTCAACACGATTACCGTGGGCGCCTACACACTTGACCAATCGGTCAAGACCAACCACGCATGGTTGTAACAAATTAAATACGCCCAAACAAGGAGTGGCGCACGGCTTTGAAAAGCCAAAATTAGGGTTTCAAGCCATCACGCGCGTCCATCTTCCCGGCACGAATGGAGGGTCACAGATTAGATTAAGCAGGTCGGTCATACCCGGCGGGACCACCGTGGGCCCATCTACCTCCTCATGTGTTCGGCCAAGGCATACCATGCCCGGCTATCCCGAACCGTCCACCCAAACTTGCGTGGTTACACTTCCCAAATTGCAACCGATCTCGACCACTCAACTTCAGGACGATTTGAGTGGCTTAGATCACGTTTTCATGGGATAGTCAGGTATAGGTATGAACACCGGCCTACCACCTACACGCTGGTATGATCGACCAAGACCGACCAAGATGGGTCGTCTTGAAACGCGTGCCCAAACTAGGGATGTCACGCGGTTTCCAACTGCTTTGAGGCAATGGATTTCTGCCGCAAACCGATCTCAACCACTCGACTTTACTCTGGTCAAATTGAGTGGCCTAGATCGCGCCTTCATAGGACAGTGAGGTATGGACGTGCACACCGGCATGCTGTCTACACACATGCCCGGTCGGTCCTCTCCAAATCCCTTTCCATGCTCGGTTTCGACCAAGTGAAGAGTAATGCTTGCGTACCTCTTCAAAAAACCTAATATTCATTAACGGCCGAGATGAGTGTCTCAAAGATCATCTCATCCGTCCAACTTCACCCGACTTGGTTATACAACCACAGTCGGGAGTTATTTGGTTAGTGAGGTGTCATTACCCATCACTTTACCACACCATGATGCGATACACGCATAAAATACACACGGTACTTCACAAGTATCGACTTATCGAATAACGCAGGTTATTCAATTGAAGATTACATGCTATCTTTCGTGGATCCACGATCCACACATTCAGGAACATCAATCATGTCACAAAGCGGGGGATACATGCGGGGTATTGGTCTGGCGGTTTACGGCGTGCGGCGTGCAACGCGCCATCACAAGAACGTGTTAGGAAGTCATGGACGGTTAGAGATGAGCGGGAGAAGTGGGCAAGGCTGGTCGTGTATCACCAACGCACAACTCCACTACTCCATCACTCCACTTCCTCCACTTCCCACGAGAGACGTGAATAAGCCTCAATGACTTGTATAAATAGGTTCTCCGCCCTATTTCAAACAACAACACAAGTCCGGATGAGACAGAAAACCAAGTGTTAATACAAAAACGTATTCCAACACCCAGAGCTTGCTTGCATCAATCACAAGCCTGCTCACCTTTCTCATTACAAGTCATAAGCAAGCCAACACCTTCACAATATCAACACCTTCTTCGCTTCCCTCCCTAAGATCAACCCCATCTCCTTCACTTTGTGACCGAAACAAGTCCGGGAACGGCCATTTCTTGGTTTAGGCCGGACTTGCACGATTGATCTCTCGAATCTACAAGCACTCACCGCGCAGTGCATTTGTTTAAGGTTTAAATTCATTCCTCATCCACACCCCAAATTACCAAATTCTGCAGGAATAGTTTTCACCCATAAACAATTGGCGACCACAGTGGGAGGTTGATCTCTCGGTTACAAGAATCGAATTCTCAATTCTTTGGTTTCCACGATGTATCCTCACCAGGAATCCGCAGGTGGTTCAGATATCATGGGAAGCATAGCTGGAATGTTGGAGGATGTCTTGGCAAATCAAGCCGGTATCACCGGAAGGCAGAGCGAGACATTTCGCCTTTTGAATGATATAAAGAAGACAACTACAAGAAGGGTCGATAGGCATCAACTCGAGACAGCGCAAGAAACGTTGAATCCTTAGTCGAGTCACACCTTTACAAGTGGAGAAGCAAAAGAGCACGCAATCGAAAACGAATCAAGAAAGATGGACAACATGGTCCATACGGAAGAAAAGACTTGTCCAGGAGTACTACAATGTCTCGGATAAAGAAAGGGAGCTGCAGCCTACGGAGCCCCGCTAGAAGATTTTTATCTCAAAACTCTTGTTGAAGCCGGAAGACTGTCAATCGCATCGACCTTCCAACCAAGCGAAGAAATGCTTGAGGAAGGAGAGATCGATCAGGAAATACGTGAATACAGAGGATGGGAGCGTTCAATTCGATCACTCAGCAGTGATATTACGACACCTTCCACATCCCTTTACCTAGGCAAGCGATCCGCAGATATGATGGCACTCGCAAATCTTCCAACTTCATCTCCTGTTCCACATCAAAGCCACGGAGAGACATCACAACGCCCACTAACTTGGGAAAAGCCGGACTCAAGGTACTTACATTTCCCCTTCCCAATGAAGAAGATTCTAGAGCTACTAGAGGCGTGGGTACGAAATGGAGAGGTGGAGCTACCCCCGTATGGCGTCCGCCACCGATCAAGAAGTAATGGACCCGAGGTACTGTCATTTCCACCGGTTCCTCCATCACCCCACAAAGTGAATGCAACGCTTTGAAGCGCATTGTTCGGAGAAGCTTGGTCGGAGCGATAACTCGAGAGATTGGTGCGGAGGATTTTCTTAGAAAGGCTACTCCGGTTCGATACAAGTGAGGCTTCAAAAGAAAGTAAGTTTTATTCAACAATTTTACAGGAAAGATAGTTTAAAATTCACTGGGGAGTTAACATCCCGCACGTGGAGAAAGAGGCTCAGTGATCAAACGCCATGTTTGTTTCCATTCGTACCTCCCTTTTACATAACATTTGCAATTTCATGTGCAATCATTCATGACCAAGATGCAAATTCCATTTAAAATAACCTCTTTCGAGAAAAGTTATTCACAAGACTATCTCAAAATAAACCAGGTTCAATTACTTATTCAAAACCGGAAGCCAAATTACGAAAGAAAATCCTCACTATCACTCAAAAAAGAAAAAACATCTAAAAGAAGAGACAAGTATATAGCATGAATACTTCAAGGAAAGTCCTTCAGCAACAACTCGTCCTTCTGGGCGAGAGAGACTTTCATCCTTTGAAGCGCAGCCTGTTTCAGCTCCAGTTCCTTAGACAACTTCTCAACCTCTTCTTCTGGCGAGCAACACAGTCCATGCAGAGGGACTTCATCCTGTAATTTGAAGCTCCTGAATCTTGGAGAACCCTTTGAAGAACCAAGGAGCATTGAAGCTGTACTGCGCAAACACGTCCCGATGGCACCTCCAATCTTCAAATCATCTCCTCAGAAACTGTTCGACCAGTCGTGACGCTCATCCCCTGGATAGAAACTAAAACTTCTTGGACACAGTTGACCAACGCAAGACGACTTTTGAGCTTCGTGGTGGTAGCAATATGGCCGTGCTTCTCCCATATCGCTGTGTACAACTCTTCGAATCGAACCAAGCCACGCTGAATCCACCAACCAACACATGACCTGGATAAGGGACAGTAAAAGGAGGATTGAACAAAGCCCCAGGCTGCATCACCGGTAATTCACCAACCACAGGAGCCTTGTCAGTTGCAGGAGGCCTTTCGGAAGAAGTCACCACAATAGCCATATTCACTGAAACCTGCTCAGGGCGGATTTCAAGGGAGCCGCCTCAATTATTGCAGACGCTACCTTTCTTATACTCCTTCCGGCATCTACTTCGCTTTGGGTACTAATTTCCATCACGACCCCGTCAACAAGATCACTCAGGGAGGCGGCTTGTCCAACCGAGCTTGTATCATCTCTGTCATGGTCGGGAAAAGGAGCGGTTTCTCCAGACTTCTCAGCATGAAGATCAGTTTCTCCAGACTTCTCAGCATGAAGATCAGTTTCTCCAGATTTCTCAACATGAAGATCAGTACCGCCAGCCTTCTCATTTTGAATGCGCGCCAACCTTGTGAAGACATTCTCTTTCGAAATTCCCTGATTTCAAGCAAGGATCGTTTTTAGAAGAATTTACACTGGAGAAATGAAAGAACCGATGGGAGGAGATTTAAATACCTGTATATTGGAGGAATTGAGGATTACCGGACCGCATGCTTGCCTCTTAGGTCTCTCTCCTACTTGGGGACTGCAATCCTCAGCTCTGGTCCGTTTGGTGGAAGTGGCTTCAACCAGGAAATGCTTCGTCAAGACGACAGAAGATGGCTCACTACGGGAATCTGTCACAACACTATCCGAGAATTCCTGGAAAATCAACAGTTGCCTGTTCCAAAATTCCTTGTACTTATCGGTTACCACCGGGTTTCTCCCAATAAGCGGAAGGAAGGCTCACCCGTTCCAAAAACATGCCAGCGTTAAGAATATTCGGGAGAAATTCTTTCGGAACCCTTGGTGAACGAATAAATGGGACACACTGATCAAATCCCATTTGGCGAGCAGCCCTGTCAATATTGTACGGAGTCACGAGAAAATTCTCCGTTAAATAGAGACGGGACATATCTGGAATGCAGCTGCGCAAGTAAATAAGTTCTCCAGATTTCATAGTTTCGATATCGGTACACAACACAAAGATCAGGACCGTCGAAGCGATAGCAAAAGTCTTTGGCTGAACAATGGAAGGGTGGACCGGCCCCATGGACGGAAATCTACTGAAAACACATTGTCAAATACGTCCACAAGTTTCGCACCGCCTCACGGGATGCCTTTTATTCCAACGGAGTATTCTCGAGCCACCATACAAGTTCTTGAGCGAATTTCCGGGAGTAGGAGCGTAACTTTTGAAGTGTTCCCATAAGAATGCTGAATAAAGCGAAGTGAAAGTGCGACTCCACCTTCTTGTACCCGTTAGAAACATGCATGTCCATTGCTAAAGCATCCAGATGAGAATACGGTGATCCAAGGAACAATGCGCCTAAAGGAAGAACTTCACCCTTCATGACCTTATAGCAATCTTAACAAGGTCACTTCTAATGGTCTTCTTTCCAGAACCATCATCGAATATATCCCTGGATAGCCATAAAGACAGGAACGCAATCACAATGAGCTCGTTTTCCAACTCTTGATCCGGCTCTGGGTCCGCAGGAGACCACTCCGACACCCACCCGGTGTAAAAGCATCTCGCATCTTTTTTCTCTTCCTTGTCCAGACTGTCGAATTCTGCCACTTTTTGAAGTATAGCACCATAGTTACTTTGTTCCGTATCAGAGAGCTCGTAAGCGAGACTTCAAAGAACGAGCGGGTTCATTAATGCAGCCACACTCTCCAAAGTAATAGTCATCTCTCCCCATCTAGATATGGCTGTGTGAGTAGAAATACGCCACCGAGAAATGAATGTAATCAAACCCGCGATGTCTTTCCTAATTTCGAGAGTAGCAGATGCCATGACCGCATTGAGGATCTGCGCTTTGGTCAAATTGTCCTTAATGCCCTTATTACTCAGCATGCGTCTCATCCATCCTTCATAAGAGCCCAGTGGAGCATGGCAAGTCTTGAAGTCAATAGGAGAAGGCGGATATTCGTTTCTCCGGAGACAAAATCTCATCACAAGTGCTGAAGAAGAGAATGGATCAGCTTCCATATTTTCTGAATCGGAAAGCAAGACTATCTTATGAGAAGGATATTTCCTAATGTTTGGAAAAGGCGAGGTGAATAATTCGTCATCAATGTTCGGCATATCTTTGAAGCTGTCAACACTTCCTGACTTGGCACCAGCATTATCTCCAGAAGACATCTCAACAGGGATTCTTTTCTTCCACAATGAAATAAAAGACAGGAGTTAGAACTTGTATGAAAGCACATGAGAGATGTAGTCACACACGGCAAGACGCAACTCACATCGGAGTACACCAAAACCGGTCAAAACACCGGCTCAAATTGAGACGGATTTCAAGACTCAGTATTGATTTCAAGTCGGATGCAAGTTTCGATCTGGTATTGATTTCAAGTCGGTACAAGTTTGATCTGGTATTGATTTCAAGTCGGATGCAAGTTTGATCAGTATTGATTTCAAGTCGGTACAAGTTTCGATCGGTATTGATTTCAAGTCAGGTGCAAGTTTCAGTCTGGTATTAGTTTTCAAGTCTGGTACAAGTTTCAGTCTGGTATTGATTTCAAGACCGGTATAAAGTTCAAGTTCGGTATTACTCAACGTTCGGATCAAACGCACAAGGTGGGGCTACATTCACGGGCACGCATTACAACACGGCTTTTCTCATGATCGTGGGAATTATGTTTACGAAATTCAAGCCAAGGTCTCTTCCCAAGCTACAATCTAAGAAGCTAGTTTTGCATGCAATGGTGGAAAGAAGCAAAAACAAGATCATGGATTCACGGGTTGTTTTACTAAGCAATTCTAGAAAATATTGACGTATCAACCTTGGTGGAAAAAACTAAGCATATACATGTCTTGCAAAAGGTGTTTACCTAACAAACTAGGGTTTTACCTTTGAAAAAAAAAAAAAAAAAACTACCTCGGACGGACGGACGGTGGCTCACGGCAGCAACTCCGGCAACGACGGTTGGTAGGACGGCAGCAAGGTTGCGGACGAGAGCAGCAAACAAAAAAAAAAATTCGTGAGGAAAAAAGAAAAGGGTTTTGTCTCTTTTAAAGACAAAAAATTAGAAGAATCCCAATAGAAGAAGGATTCCTCCCTTATTTGGTTTCCTCTTTTGATTCAAATACCCAAAGAAAGAAACCGGCCCCACCAAGGGATTCCATACAAGCGTGACGGCGTGGGAAACTAGCGGTCGGCCAACACTCTTCGGGTAAACTCCTTTTATCCTGTCTTTCTCACATATGTATGTCAACATCTCATGCCTACCACACAATAGTGTAACCATTATGTGCTAGGCAGGGGACTTAATGTTGATGGTGGATTTTCGTTCAAGGTTAAATTTGTAAAAAACCAGAAAAAAATCATGCGCTGACATCTTGTAAAAGATAAAGCCATTTATAAGTGTTGGATACTCCCTCACTTAATTCACCAAGAATGGAGCATGTAGCAACAATCCCATTCTGTGAATACATGAAATTCCTCCAGGTTGGAGCATGTAGCAACAATCCCATCCTGTGAATTTCAAATCAGCCTTGTATTTCTAGTACTCATTATCAGTGTGGCATGACGACTGAGTGTTACTCTTACAGAGTAACACGAACCTCCAAGCACTATAATGAAACCATGTACGAAATACCCGTGCGGTGACTCTCGGTGTGTTATACTAGCCCGATTGAGCCCCTCTCGGTGTGTTATACTAGCCCGATTGAGCATCCGGACTGACCGTATCAGTCCGGATATGATCTGATCGCAATCATCCAACTCCATAAGCATGATTGGATGACCCCAGATCAATTCCATCACCCCCAAGCGGTATGGAATACCCACGGCCGACCCCGCATGGTCGGTCATTGGCCTAGCTTGCCAAGAAACCGTTCATAACAAGCATTATGGACGGAAAACCCTAAATTAGGGTTTGCGGCATATTACATGTGTCGCAAAACAGTCTCAACCATCCATCTTCGCAGGTATAGATGTAGGGTGTAGATGTAGACTCAAAGGGCCCAGAGCATGTCAACACGATTACCGTGGGCCCGCCTACACACTTGACCAATCGGTCAAGACCAACCACGCATGGTTGTAACAAATTCGTATGCCCAAACAAGGAGTGACGCACGGCTTTGAAAAGCCAAAATTAGGGTTTCAAGCCATCACGCGCGTCCATCTTCTCCGGCACGAATGGAGGGTCACAGATTAGATTAAGCAGGTCCGGTCATACCATCATGACCACCGTGGGCCCATCTACCTCCTCATGTGTTCGGCCAAGGCATACCATGCCTGGCTATCCCAAACCGTCCACCCAAACTTGCGTGGTTATACTTCCCAAATTGCAAACTGATCTCGACCACTCAACTTCACCGGACGATTTGAGTGGCTTAGATCACATTTTCATGGGATAGTCAGGTATAGGTGTGAACACCAGCCTACCACCTACACGCTGGTATGATCGACCAAGACCGACCAAGATGGGTCGTCTTGAAACGCGTGCCCAAACTAGGGATGTCACGCGGTTTCCAACTCCTTTGCGGCAATGGATTTACTGCAAACCGATCTCAACCACTCGACTTTACCAGGTCAAATTGAGTGGCCTAGATCGCGCCTTCATGGGACAGTGAGGTATGGATGTGCACACCGGCATGCTTTGTCTACACACATGCCCGGTCGGTCCTCTCCAAATCCCTTTCCATGCTCGGTTTCGACCAAGTGAAGAGTAATGCTTGCGCACCTCTTCAAAAACCCTAATATTCATTAACGGTCGCAGATGAGTGTCTCAAAGATCATCTCATCCTTCCAACTTCACCGACTTGGTTATACAACCCCGGTCGGGAGTTATTTGGTTAGTGAGGCGTCATTACCCATCACTTTACCACACCATGATGCGATACACTGCATAAAATACACACGGTACTTCACAAGTATCGACTTACTAAATAACGCAAGTTATTCAATTGCATTACATGCTATCTTTCGTGGATCCACGATCCACATATTCAGAACATCAATCATGTCACAAACTGGGGGATACATATGGGGTATTGGTCAGGCGGTTTACGGCGTGCGGCATGCAACGCGCCATCACAAGAACGTGTTAGGAAGTCATGGACGGTTAGAGATGAGCGGGAGAAGTGGGCAAGGCTGGTCGTGTATCACCAACGCACAACTCCACTACTCCATCACTCCACTTCCTCCACTTCCCACGAGAGACGTGAATAAGGCTCAATGACTTGTATAAATAGGTTCTCCGCCCTATTTCAAACAACAACACAAGTCCAGACGAGACAGAAAACTAAGTGTTAATACAAAAACGTATTCCAACACCCAGAGCTTGCTTGCATCAATCACAAGCCTGCTCACCTTTCTGTTATAAGTCATAAGCAAGCCAACACCTTCACAATCTCAACACCTTCTTCGCTTCCCTCCCTAAGATCAACCCCATCTCCTTCACTTTGTGACCGAAACAAGTCTAGAACGGCCATTTCTTGGTTTAGGCCGGACTTGCACAGATTGATCTCTCGAATCTACAAGCACTCACCGCGCAGTGCATTTGTTTAAGGTTTAAATTCATTCCTCATCCACACCCCAAATTACCAAATTCTGCAGGAATAGTTTTCACCCATAAACAACTGCATTATGCACCTGTTCGCACCATGCTCTATTATTCCCTTCTAATTTCTTCTTCAATATATCTGCGATTGTCTTATTTGTTACTTCTGCCTGTCCGTTGGCCTGAGGGTATAAAGGAGTTGACTTCCCACATTTTATCTTAAATGCATTAAGTAACAGTTCTATATTCTGTCCCTCAAACTGTTTCCCATTATCAGATACCAATTGTGCGGGATTCCAAATCTGCATATGATATTCTCAAATATGAATGTACAAACGTCTTTGTCGCGAATGTGTTGTACTGCCTTTACTTCTGCCCATTTTTTGAAATAGTCTGTAGCGACAATCAGATATCTTCTTTGTCCAGACCCCGGTAAAAACGGTCCCACAATATCTAAACCCCATTTTCCAAAAGGCCATACACTTGTTGAAGATGTTAATGGTGCTCCAGGTGCATGTATTTTCTTTCCGTGCCTTTGGCAATCTTCGCAACGTCTTGATATTTGTTTTGCATCTTCATGCATATATGGCCAGTAATAACCTTGTATTTTCGCTTTATATGCCAAAGATCTTCCGCCGCTGTGATTGCCATCATCCCCACTATGTAACATCTTTAACACTTCTTCTCCTTCTTTTCGTGTCAAACATATGAGTGAAGGTCCGTTAAAGGATCTCCGGTACAGTATCCCATCTCTTAGTTCATAATTTGTCGCACGGCTTTTTAATTTGTGCGCCTCCAATCTATTCCTTGGTGTTCTCCTCTCATCAGATATGCATGAAGTTCTGCTCTCCAATCTTCGCTATTGGGTGTTTTTTCTCCATCTTCTATTATCATTGCATCTACCTCTTCTTCTTTTTCTTCTTTATTGATTGATGGTGATAAAAGTGTCTGTATCTTTATGCATCTCGCAGTTGGGTCTGTCATCATACTGGAGATAAAAGCAAAAGCATCTCATGAAGTCCGTTATCTTTTCTTGATATGTGTCTCCATTTTATTTTTGGGATTCTCGTGACAATTCTTCAACAAGTTTCTTGTATTTCTGCATGGATGATTCATTTGTAGTGTATTCTCCTTTTATTTGACGAATGACTAGCTGCGAATCACTGGTGATTCTCACATTTTCCAACTTCATTTCTATTGCGAACTTCAGGGCGTGTATCACAACTTCATATTGTGTTTCATTATTGGTGGATGTAAACTCCAATCTGAAGGAAAAAGCCATTTTGTTGCCCTCTGGCGAAATCAAAACAATTCCAACTCTGTTACCTTCCCCATTTGATGATCCATCCACCAATATTTCCCATCTATTTGGCTCTTTTAATAGATCTCTCAGATTTCCATGTTCTTCTTCTACATCCATCATTTCTTCCACAGCTTCAACATCTTCTAAAGGAAATTCTGCTAAGAAGTCTGCAACAACTTGCGATTTGGGTGAAGATAATATTTCATATTTGATTTTGAAATGTCCAATTTGTGCATTCCATCTCTCAACTCTGCTGATCTTTTGAATTCTTCATTACCGACTCAATTGGTATTTTTGTCGCACCCTTATTTCATGTGCACGAAAATATATGCGAAGTTTAAATGCTTGCATAAACTAATGCCAAAATTAGCTTTTCAATTTTTGAATAATTTTTCTCTGCGTCATTGAAGGTTTCTTTGATGTAATAAATTGGTTTTTCAACTGCGTCTACTCGTAATAACACAGCACTTAATGCATGCAAAGTTGTCACAAGATAGATTAATAATTCTTCTCCAGGTTCTGCTTTTTTGCGAAATAGATATATTCGTCAGATGTTCTTTTATTCCTTGAAAAGCTTTCTCGCATTCGTCTGTCCATCTAAACTCCGTCCCCTTTTTGAGTATGTTGAAAAAATGTTTACATTTGTCTGATGATCGCGAAATGAACCTTCCCAGCGAAGCTAAGAGCCCATTTAACTTCTGTACATCTTTTACCGTCGCTGGTGTTGGCATGTCACGAACAGCTTGCACTTTATCTGGATCAACTTGTATTCCTTATTTTGATACGATGTAGCCTAAAAATTTTCCTGACGCAACCCCAAAGATACACTTTTCTGGATTTACTTTGATGTTAAAATATCTCATTTGTTCAAAAATTTCCCTCAGATCTTGGACATGATCTTTTGCTTCTTTACTTTTTATTAACATATCATCCACATACACTTCTAATGTTTTGTGTATCCATTTCGCAAACACCTTCTCTACAATCCTTTGGTATGTTTCTCTAGCATTTCGCAAACCAAATGGCATTTTTGTATAACAATATAACCCTCTTGGAGCGAAAAAAGCAGTATGCTCCTGATCTTCTTCAGCGAGAGGGATTTGATTGTAGCCTTTATATCCGTCTAGAGAAGATATTCTATCATTTCCTGCTGCTGATTCGACCATTTGTGGAATATCTGGTAACGGAAAACTGTCTTTCGGACAGGCTTTATTTAGATCAGTAAAATCTATACAAATTTGTATCCCCTTTTTCTTCTTTGGTACCACAACCATGTTTGTTATCCACTCTGGATATTTTGCTTGTCTTATGATTCCTGCATCAAGCATCTTCTGCAACTCTTCTTCTATTTGAGGATGATATGTTGTTGCAATTTTTCTTATCCTTTGTTTGAATGGCCTCGCATTTTTGTCAATCTCCAACCTATGACACGCCACAGACGAGTCTTTTCCAGGCATCTCATCTATGTTCCACGCGAAAATATCTTTAAATTCTCGCAACAAACCAATAGTTCTTTCTTCTTTATCTGCCTCCATCTTAGTCCCAATTTTTAGTATTTTGGGTTCTTCTTCGGTTCCAACATTCACTTCCTTTGTTGGTTCCGCCGCAGTGTAACTGGTCTTAGGTTCTCCCATAGGTGTGGGTTCTTTTATCTCCTTCGCAGGCTCATTCCCTTCTCCCGAAATTTCGCTAGGTATTCCTTTTCCTTCCTCTGCTCTTATCATATAAGCTCTAAATTCTTCTTCTTTCTTTCCCTCCTTCGCCACTTTTCTGCGATTTTTTCGCTTCTTTGCACGTCCTTCATACGGTTTCACCTCAATTTGATAACATAATCTCGCTTTATCAGCCTCCCCTCTAATTTCACCAATCCCACTTGGCATAGGAAATTTAATGCATTGATGTAATGTTGATGCTACAGCTTAATTGCATGTATCCATGGCCTTCCCAACAACATGTTGTCTGGTGATTCCATATCCACTACGCATAGTGCCACTTGTGTTTCAATCTCTCCTAGCGAAATTCGCACCTCTATTTCTCCTTTTGGTTTTGTTGTAGATTTGCCAAAGCCATGAATATGATAGGTTGAAGGAGACATCTCTTCATCTTTGTATCCCATTCCTCTGTATGCATGGTAAAATATTATATTGGCCGAACTCCCTGTATCAACCAGAGTTCTGTTTACCGCCCATTCTTCTATAGTTTTTGCTGATTTCTCCTTTTCTTTCCGTGTGGTTACTGTGATTACCAAAGGAGATGTGTGGTTTAAATTTTTTCTTGGTACCTCTGCTGCTGTGAATGTAATCTTCTGTTTTTCCCAATCTTTCAAGGGTGATACCTTCTCCATCGTCGTGATTTTCTTTCCTTCAAAATCTCGTTTATGTATTCTCCCTCTGATATTTTCATGGAATTCATTAATCATTGTTTTTGTAACCAAGCTACACTCCAACTTTCTATTACATTCCTTGATTTTAATTTTCTCTACTTTAACTGATTTATCAATTTGTTGCATCATTTTCTTGATTTGAACAATCTTAATAACAATCTTTAATCTTTAATCTTCATTCCCTGTTTCTAGCGCCATTATGTAGTTGCAGGAATTCCTACAATACATCCCTCATAAGAATTCATAATATTCAACACATCTTTAAGATCAACAATCAACCTTTTTATTAATTGAGTTAGAAATTTTACAAGAAGGAAATGAAATCAAGAATATAATTGCAACTCTAGAATTTCTCTCTCCTCAAAACTTTCTCTCCACTCTAAAAAGATCTCCCCTTCTTAAGCATGTTCAGCTCTTTATATAGGGCATTACATAGTGGATGACAGCTAAGCTGTCCTTTATTTTCGGATCTGGCTTGCGATATTATCGCAAGTGTACAAATGTTAAATCTTGCAACGCTTCTAAATCTCGCTAGATCTTCACATCTTTCTCGTGTTCAGGCTGTCGTCATTCGTTGCGTCATTTTTATTACCAATCTGCGATATCTTCGCAGTGTGTCGTTCAAGGATTTCGTAAGGATATTGATGTTGCGATATTCTGATCCTACAGATATAGGTGTGGGCTTATGAACACTTCCCAACCTTATTCAAGGACTACCCCTTCTTGAAGATCATAGACCTTCCTGAACTCGAGGCGCCTAGAGCTAAGAGATACAAGTTCAACAATAATCCGAAGCCCGGTAACAATCATCGACTGATATATATGAGATTGGCTCTGGACGCGATGACTACCAAAGACATTGTGTTCGACCCTTACAAGGAGATTAGAGAAAACCACCAAGTTCTGAGGTTTAATAACGCTGCATTATACAATGGACCGTTGTTCCACCCAAAGGGATACGTTATGGTTGATCCTCGACGTGTGATGCGGCAACTTGGATATAAACAATTAACTTGTTTCATGACAGCCTCTACTTTAAGGTACTCTCTTGACTTGGGTGAGTGCATTACAAGTTCCTCAAAGTTGAGGGTAGTGTATGATCCAGTTCCAGAACCAACACATTATCTTTTGGTAGATATCAGTAATTGGGAGCTTGTGAACAACAGAGATGAAGCCGATCCCGCCTACCTTCATAATTACCTAGAATAGTCACATCCTTTTGTCGTGCGCCCGGACGACGTCCAAGTTCCACCCCGGAGAAACCCTACCGTTCCAACTCCTACAGAGGTGCCACCTACAATAGCCAAATTAAATAAGACTCTTGGATTGCTAGTAAGTATTGTTAATTCCTTAGTCGTTTAAAGTACACATAATCTTATATTAGCATATATATACTAATTATGTGTTGGATGTATGAAACTAGCGGCGTCGGCTTGGCAAGATGAAGAAGATGTTTGGTTACAAGTACGAGGAAGGAGAGGTGCTATCCATTGAAAAAATGAAGGAAGTCGAGGAAATGCTTGATAAAATTGAATACCCAAGTGCAAAAGATTTGTTCGGGGTGTAACAACCCTACTTCCCACATAATCCCGGCCGATGATTATGTAGAAAGCATGTCGTTAATTTCCTGAGTAACGTACGCAACCACAAGAAATCATGGGATCGGATCCCATTATACAGTTGTATGCAGTAGGGAAAATATATTACAATGGTTTCAAGTCCACAGGAAGTATAATTACTTTCCATTGGTTTCAAATCCCAACAATAAATTCTAAAACAAATATCGCCTACTGCCTCACAACTATAGATCATAAAATTACAAAACGGAAAAGTATGGATATCCACCCAGCTAGATATCTTCCACATATACACCAGAACTGAAATGAAACAAACTCTTTCACGATCTCTAGTAACACCTGAAAAATTGTCAACGGGAGTTAAACTCCAAGCAAGTTCATTCGATCACCGAGTCACGAAGAAATATAAAAATGATGTACAAATATATCGCAAGCCAGTATGTCACAAGAAAATAAACACATTTCGACAATAATTACAAGTGGAGCAGTCACTGCCTAGAAAAATCTAAAGTCTCCCAATCAACAATCATTAGCTGTATATTAGAAAGAAAAAACTCATTTCAAGTAACAATCTATAACTCAATGAGATATCGGAACCTATCCGCAATCACATTAAATGCGTCCGGGACATATCCGCAACGACTAACAAACATATTGTACTTGTATATACGGCTGTGCTTAGCACCGATATAACTGTACAAGGAACCGCATCCACATCCCATTTCCATTTTTAGGAATGAGATTTAACGCACTTCCTTTAGTGGCTTACACAAAGCCACCTAGCCAAGGGTCTCGCCCAAGTGCCTTTAGGAATCACCACTTACGTACCCCGTGACTATTCCAGGCTAGCTAACTTGTTATTTCTTTGAAACAAGTTAAGTCCAAACTTTCTGACATACCAAATGTCACTAACTAACAGTTTGGGATGTACTCTTCATTTGTAGACAAACACACCATAGATATACACCAATAATTCCACTACCGATCTCATAGTTAACATAGCTAATAGGCGAAGCTCATTTCACCATAAATCTCCATTAACATGTAAGAGTAGTACTTTAACCACTTAGTGGTCTAAAATTCAACAATCTCCACCAACTATTAATATTAGTGCTCACTTAAACTCCATTTAAATCTAAGCACTTTGTGTTAACATAATGACACAACTGGACTCAGTACTTAACTAATAATGTTCACAAAAGAATAATGACATTTCAACAACTATTCCCACAGTTAACCATCATGTCCATCCCATCAAACATCCTTTCACATGTCAATCCCTGTATAACCTAATGCATGTATTTGAAGGGCTAATCCTATGGGAACATATCACGCTATGAGCCAATGAAATTTGGCTAGTAAATATCTAACTTAATCGTTCTACCCTGGTCACCATGTCACATTTCAAAGGAATCATTTCGCTATACAGTTAGCATACAATCTTATATCTAGGCTTGAATGACTAATCCAAAGAATAAACCTCACGTCACTTACAACGAAGTATCACCAAATTCACACATGTATTCAGTACCCTGAACATAATAACTTATCAAGCAACATGGATTGACACACAAAAATCTGGATTTAACTCATCAAAACCAAAACGAAAGCAGTTCAATTAGATCACAAGCAACAACAAAATATAAAATCAAGCATGATAAATATAGGGTTCACGTGATATTTGATTGTCACTTCTACATCTATCGAGACTAAGAGAACGAATTAAACTTGCCTCAACCCGCTGATAACCCGATTGACCCCGTAGGTAGAAGTTTCCTCAACTATCAAGCTCTAAAGGATATTACAACAAACAGAGAATGAAAATACAATCATAAGCACATACCCTAATCATAATGAGAGGGAAGAATAAGAAAGAAAAAAAAAAATCAGATCCTCACCGCATACACCGTTGTGTATCTTGTTCTACCATTATTTTTCACAAATCCTTCATTGTTTAAGTCGCCCCTCTTGAGAAATGTCTCTTAAATCTCAATCCATTCCAGTACGAGGAAGATATCTAAATCTCAATAACCCTAATTTATTAATACTAAATCAAACTTTAGGTTCTACTAGGCACCATACTATTACTTGATACGGGGTACTTACAACCAAAATGACCAGAACCTTTTTAAATCTAGTTTTAGTATTAAAGTTGACCAAACATAAAATTTTAGAATTGATGGGTATTACAGTCTATCCCACTAGAAAAGGGATTTTGCCCTCAAAATCAGGCTTACTTTATGAATAAGAGATGTGACTAAAACAACGTATAACATCATCCTAGCACTGACGATGTATCTTACTAGGCTGCAAAATCCCGTCACTAAAGTCTACTCGTTATGTGTCTAATATCATAGAATTGTAACGTGTAGTATGTTCTGCACTACAGACAACCCTGGTGGCAATTTCAGATAGTATGCCATACATATACAAGAAAAGGTCCAATGAACGTGAGTTATTTCCTCCAATCATAGTCTCATGACACATTTCATATATGGGAAATACATTTGTACTACAATCTCCCAACTTCCTACAGTAATAATCTTCATAAACTGTCTGCATAGATTTCTTGCCGTTTTTGTATGATATCAAACTTTACAACGAGAATTATTTATTGTTCTCTTACTTCTGTCTACTGAACAGGTTCCCTAAAATTTATCCTCAAAAGCGCCTTAAACAGATCCATACAACTAGGTAAATGATAAATGACCCACTAGAAGCACATTCAACCCAAATCATCTTCTAACTATTGCAAATCTATCTAGAAGTGTGATAAGCACCCGTATTTAGTAATTGAGTTTGGCGCTTTGACAAAAGACATACTCAACTGTACAGATACGCAAAGGAAGCTTTAGACTTTCGTTAAACAGGTATATGCCGATCACCAACCTATCCAGGAACATTTCCCATGTTTTAGATTGGGGTATTCAATCAAAGAAATGTATCCCGACATTTTAAGGGACTAAACTCAGTATTGAAATAACCTTCTTATTCGCGACCTACGTTGCACAAATAATAGCTAGGCTCACAGGACTCCAGGGTTAGCATGGTTAACTGTCTGTCAACTATAAATAAAATCACAAGAACGGTATACAACCAAGATCATTGCTCTCTAGCAAACATATGCCGTCTAAGAATCTCTTACATAAGATACGTATTTTTAATTAGCCACTAGCATGGATTTAACATTTGGCCCAAGCTAGACCGATCAAATAAGATTTACCAAAACCAATATTTACCAACAATCCCTTTGCTTAACATAATTAGTCAAGCATATCCGGTTACTCATCTTGCATGCATAAAAAAAAACGGTAGATAAATGATCAATCTAAGATATGCATGAAAGCTAACCCTTATGATCATGGTATTTTCACTGAACTATAACATCAACATGATAGGGAAACAAAGATACAAACAATCAATAATAAATTAAAATTCAATACAAAAATGTTGATTATTCATTCTTCAAACTCATTCATTTATACCCATCAGAAGTAGTTAACAATATGACATGCTATAGACACCCATGTGTCACATGTACAATACATAATATTATATCAAAAGTAATGTGATTCACTATTATCTACTTATAATTCATAAGAAGCAACCAACACTTCAATCTGACACAACGACATGTCCAAGGAAGACACATATATACACACTTACATATATTTCAGTATATCCTTGCAATGAACCAGTCGATACTATGGTTTCTTAACTATATCCAGTGTCTTAACTTTTGGCACTTAATATGGGATCGCAAATACACTGAAAATGTTTTAATATCTAAGTGGGACGACAAAAGGAAAACATACACCTATTAACAAATAAAGACCCTTACCTCACACGATGCGGATATCATTATCAAGATGACATGCTTACTACCCATCAACCAATTTGACATACATTTATATTTTAGCGAGGTAGTCATTAGTTAGGTGCTATGATTCCCATCATTCATCAGCACTTTAGGTCATGAAAGCTAAACTCTAAACGATAATAACTACACAGTTCGTAAGTAATGTTATAGGCTTTATCTCCAGATTTAAAATCCCAACCAGATGCTACTTTGAAAAATCAAACATATCCTTATACTTGGTAAATCAAGGATATCCATTTTGTCCATACCTTATTCAACAAGGAAATCAGTACAAAACTTACCATAAATTTGCTTCTTCACACTCTAACTTGGAGCACCTACCATATAAGGTGCAGGTAAACAAGCCATCTAATAGTTTGGTTTACAAAGTGAAATCTTACAAGGATATCCAACGATCAGGACGAAGTTCAATACAATGTCCACAACCTACTTTGAGATAACCTAGGGACCTCTAAGAACACAATCACATAAATCAGGCACTACTGGAACCCTTACAACGAATACGCTCCTATCGGATTCCAGATCAAACTTAATTTTTTTGCTAAAGGAATCCTTTACAAAAAGTCTAGGGATAGATGAACTCTCCACTAATACCTCAAATTCATTACGCATCACAAAGTGATGGTTTTAGTAGCACGTCTCAAAATAGCATAAAATTATGATTTCTTGACATAAGGATACACTATATGTTCTACATTCCCCAAAAAAACTTTGAATAAATCATAACGCATGCATGCCTTACTCATCAGGATAGACATTAATTAATTCTTTTCAACTTAGGACAACTGAAGATCTACATTAGGACCTCTAGGTCGTTATACATCTAGCTTATCGTTTCAAAATATTGCCCATAATTAAGGACAAATTTCCAAACTCAAGAAGTAATATGTTCACTGAGAATACAGTACAAGAACCTAAGTATAATCGCCATTATAGACAAACCAAATCTTAACATCCGCTTAATCGTAAATACTTAAACTTTAAGAATTATTATACCTTAATTAAACACTTATTACACTTAAGCAAACACAAAGTGGGGTTCTTAAATTATCCCCACAAAAGTGTACTGATACACATCCGACGACATACAAACTGTCGCCAATGCACTAGAACGTCAGTAATACCCCTAGTCAATTTAAAAGAACATATACGATACCTCTTCGTGAAGATTAAGATAAGGAACACACCCTGAAATTATATAGTGTTCCATAGATAACACCAAGAACAAGGTGACCTACACAAATCCCCAAGGTGAGCAATTCAACATTTCAACTATTCGAAATTCATACGAAAGTACTACAGTGTTGGACATACCCTGTACATACTCCTAGCACAAGCAAGTTCCCTACCGGTTAATAAATTGAAGTGGAGTCCCATCAACTTGCAAACTACATACAAAGATTTCCAAGCCCTAAAACAAGGCTACTAACAAAAAATAATGGATTGTTGTCATCAATTTAACGTGTCTATAACTGAGACAGATACCTAAGAACTTCAATTTAATATTGTTATTAATCCGACTAATGAAACATTAACCTTAATTTGTTTGTTTACCCATGCAGTATATAAATAGCATGCTACGACCAGGGAAGTTTTCATAATCCTATTAGAAATTTAAAACAAATATTTAATAGGTAGGCTTGAGTCTAAATGATACCCGTGAAGGAAAACGTTGTTTCCATAATTCAAATTCACCTCCACAAAAGCATATAAACCACATGCTTTATACCAATATCATAAGAGACAAACTAGCATCCGGGGTAACAAAAACAGATTAAGATTAAGTCGATTTATATGCTCATATTAATAGAAAATCCGAGGAATGCAAAGTGCGACATCGTAAGATCCTTTGTACATACAAATCGTAAAAGTGCCTAACGAAAACGTCCTAAGCTCACTCCCTAAGTCCTAAAGGTTCCTTAACCTAAGCTCTGATACCAACTGTAACAACCCTACTTCCCACATAATCCCGGCCGATGATTATGTAGAAAGCATGTCGTTAATTTCCTGAGTAACGTACGCAACCACAAGAAATCATGGGATCGGATCCCATTATACAGTTGTATGCAGTAGGGAAAATATATTACAAAAGATAATATTACAATGGTTTCAAGTCCACAGGAAGTATAATTACTTTCCTTTGGTTTCAAATCCCAACAATAAATTCTAAAACAAATATCGCCTACTGCCTCACAACTATAGATTATAAAATTACAAAACGGAAAAGTATGGATATCCACCCAGCTAGATATCTTCCACATATACACCAGAACTGAAATGAAACAAACTCTTTCACGATCTCTAGTAACACCTGAAAAATTGTCAACGGGAGTTAAACTCCAAGAAAGTTCATTCGATCACCGAGTCACGAAGAAATATAAAAATGATGTACAAATATATCGCAAGCCAGTATGTCACAAGAAAATAAACACATTTCGACAATAATTACAAGTGGATCAGTCACTGCCTAGAAAAATCTAAAGTCTCCCAATCAACAATCATTAGCTGTATATTAGAAAGAAAAAACTCATTTCAAGTAACAATCTATAACTCAATGAGATATCGGAACCTATCCGCAATCACATTAAATGCGTCCAGGACATATCCGCAACGACTAACAAACATATTGTACTTGTATATACGGCTGTGCTTAGCACCGATATAACTGTACAAGGAACCGCATCCACATCCCATTTCCATTTTTAGGAATGAGATTTAACGCACTGCCTTTAGTGGCTTACACAAAGCCACCTAGCCAAGGGTCTCGCCCAAGTGCCTTTAGGAATCACCACTTACGTACCCCGTGACTATTCCAGGCTAGCTAACTTGTTATTTCTGTGAAACAAGTTAAGTCCAAACTTTCTGACATACCAAATTTCACTAACTAACAGTTAGGGATGTACTCTTCATTTGTAGACAAATACACCATAGATATACACCAATAATTCCACTACCGATCTCATAGTTAACATAGCTAATAGGCGAAGCTCATTTCACCATAAATCTCCATTAACATGTAAGAGTAGTACTTTAACCACTTAGTGGTCTAAAATTCAACAATCTCCACCAACTATTAATATTAGTGCTCACTTAAACTCCATTTAAATCTAAGCACTTTGTGTTAACATAATGACACAACTGGACTCAGTACTTAACTAATAATGTTCACAAAAGAATAATGACATTTCAACAACTATTCCCACAATTAACCATCATGTCCAGCCCATCAAACATCCTTTCACATGTCAATCCCTGTATAACCTAATGCCTGTATTTGAAGGGCTAATCCTATGGGAACCTATCACGCTATGAGCCAATGAAATTTGGCTAGTAAATATCTAACTTAATCGTTCTACCCTGGTCACCATGTCACATTTCAAAGGAATCATTTCGCTATACAGTTAGCATACAATCTTATATCTAGGCTTGAATGACTAATCCAAAGAATAAACCTCACGTCACTTACAACGAAGTATCACCAAATTCACACATGTATTCAGTACCATGAACATAATAACTTATCAAGCAACATGGATTGACACACAAAAATCTAGATTTAACTCATCAAAACCAAAACGAAAGCAGTTCAATTAGATCACAAGCAACAACAAAATATAAAATCAAGCATGATAAATATAGGGTTCACGTGATATTTGATTGTCACTTCTACATCTATCGAGACTAAGAGAACGAATTAAACTTGCCTCAACCCGCTGATAACCTGATTGACCCGTAGGTAGAAGTTTCCTCAACTATCAAGCTCTAAAGGATATTACAACAAACAGAGAATGAAAATACAATCATAAGCACATACCCTAATCATAATGAGAGGGAAGAATAAGAAAGAAAAAAAAATCAGATCCTTACCGCATACACCGTTGTGTATCTTGTTCTACCATTATTTTTCACAAATCCTTCATTGTTTAAGTCGCCCCTCTTGAGAAATGTCTCTTAAATCTCAATCCATTCCAGTAAGAGGAAGATATCTAAATCTCAATAACCCTAATTTATTAATACTAAATCAAACTTTAGGTTCTACTAGGCACCATACTATTACTTGATACGGGGTACTTACAACCAAAATGACCAGAACCTTTTTAAATCTAGTTTTAGTATTAAAGTTGACCAAACATAAAATTTTAGAATTGATGGGTATTACACGGGGAAACAAGGAAGGTGGCGGTCCACAAGAAGCAAAAGACCAAGTGATTAACTCTTCAGTTGTGTTTCTTTATTTCGATGGTGGTTGTTACGTTTTAAATAATTCCGAACTTGTTTTTGGATTAAATCTTTAGTTGTTTGGTTTACTTTTGGTCTATGATACATGGATTAAGAATATTTAAGCACAATTTAGTTGTTTGGTTTATGTTGAACATGTTTAGATTTCTAGTAAAAAAATTATTTTGGTAAGTTTTATTCACACCAATGCGCCGGCACAGAAGTGTTTAGGTCAAACAGAGCCGGCACTGCTTCCGGCGTACATTTGTGATTATAATTCCATGCCGGAACCAGTACCGGCATTGAAATATTTTTCTAAATTTATGCCGGAAGGTGGTGATGAAAGTGTCCAAGTTCTTGTATAGAATATGAATTGTGCCGGTATGGCAATATTTTTAAAAATCCATGCCGGAAATCTGATTTTTTAAAACTTGAATGGTTTTGCAGAAAACCGGCATGGTAAATAAGATATATTTCCATGCCAGCACTTTGTAAACCCTCCATAAATTAAAACTACAATGCCGGGATTGATATAGATCAATTATGAATGTTATTTTTATTTCGTTCCTAGATAATCTATTACATTAGATTTGAAACTTTAAATTAAAACATACTAAAAAACATGGAATGGAGTAATTTTGGTTAAAGATGATCTCATAATCTATTTCCATCCCTTTTCAACAATTGCGGAACCTTTGAGCCTTTCGCGAATATCTTCGAAGACATCGTCTGGAATCTCGGTGTCAAGGACCATCTTCATTGGTTCATCTTCTCTTACAACATATTATTTTCCCTTCATATAACACCCATCACACCCATCAATAGGCTTGCATTGGCCCTTGTGGTTTTCTCTTGCTTCGGCTAGTGCAACAGCTTTGTCAAACCATTGAAACTCTTCGCACTTTGGGTGATTCAAACACCTTAGAAACATTCTTCCATTTTAAGCATCATCAATTTTTGCAATCCAAAACCGGCGTGTCCCATCACAATTTCTACACTTCGAATAAATAAAAGGACATTCCATGCCCAAATGAGAAGGTGACTCACAAATTTGAAAGCTGCAATGATGACTCTATAAGAGACGATTATATTAGTGATTCGTCCTAGTAGAGAAGATTATAACTGTCCAATCCATCGTTAGTAATGTTGAATCTACTTACTTTGCAAGTAGAGCTTGATGGTGGTTTGCAAGTAGAGCTTGTTGATGAATCTCCCATCGCTTGTAAAGCTTGAACCGTGCTTGCTTGATCTATTTTTTGAGGCTTGCTTTCTTGAGAGAAGGATATTTGTTATTTGGTGGGTTTTTTTTTTTTTAAATTCACATGTACCGGCATTGTCGAAGAAACACAACCACTGTCGGTAGTCGTTGCCGCCGTTGGACGTTGTCGTTAAAACTACACTGGTACTATCTGCATAGTCGATATAATCTTTGGGTAAGAAAATACGTTACCGGCATAGACGTTTAACGGTGATCCATACCGGAAGCTGGTACCGGCGTAACTCTTCATATTAACTTCAATGCCGGCACAGGTGATTTCAAAAAAACTATTCGTTGAGATTTTTCTCTATATAAAGAGAGCTAATACTTGGACCCAATTGCCCAAAACTCGTGTGTTCTTTAGTATATCCTTGAGACTCTAAACTTATAAAACCTTAAGCCCTAGAAGATTCATCTATAGATAGCTTAGTATAAAACCTACTACCACATACAACAAATGGCATCGTTTGACTCCGAAGAAGATTTAGCAATCACCAAAGCATGGTACTCCGAAACTCGTCCTTCAACTATAGATAACAGTTCGGGGGATTCCATGTGGTTGAATATTTTTAACAAATCTACTCACGATTATGGTAACCTGAAGAGAAGAACTGCTCAACAAATCGAGCAACGGCACGATATCATCTTAGATGCGGTGGTTGAGTATTTAAAAATGAAACACCGGATCGCGCAGGCTACCCACAATACATTGTCCCCTCAAAAACTCGTAAGTATCTTTATGATTAATTCGACACAATCCACTCTTTTCAATTTTTATGTAACAAACTAAGTTTGTGTATTGTTTTTGTAGCATGCAGCTGTGAAAGCGCGTTACTTACAGGAAAAGGGGGAAGCATTCAGGAAGAGACACATATTTTACACTTTTTTTCTCTCTCCTAAAACTTGCTCTGGCGATTTTAGGTTTTCAATTTTTTTCAATTTTTTTTTCTTGCGCGCGTTCAACTTGGATCACCACTTTGGGTGATTTGAGATGGAGGATGCCACTAATCCTCCTCAAACATGAGTTCTTACATATGCTGAAAAAGTTTTGGGTAAAAAACAGCTTCCAACAACAACTTTGGACTTGAAAACGTTGCCAAACCTTACTTTTAGAGATGGTAAACCTGCTATTATATTACCTGAATCGTTTTATGAGGAAGGCTGTGATATTTGGATATTTAGTCTCATTGGTCGACTGGATTTCAAGGGAGTTGATTTTCAAGATGTCAAAAATAGCTTTGAACAACAATGGAAGTTAGGTCAGGGCCGCGTCCAATTCATTCCTATGAATAGGGGTTTTTTCATCATCAAGTTGCAATTCAAAGAAGATAGAGACAATATTTTAAACGTTGAAGCTTGGTTATTTAATCAGCAAAAGCTAAACCTAATGGAGTGGTTTCCAGGTTTTGATGCAGACAAGCACAAAACATCTCATGCCACTGTTTGGGTTAAGTTTCCAGGCTTGCCTGTTGAATATTGGATCGAGAAAACGTTGTTGGCTTTTGGAAAATCGTTGGGAACACCCATTGTTGTAGACAAGCGTACCTTGGCTCATGAGTATGGCTATTATGCTTCAGTTCTTATAGACATCAATTTTGCTGAACTTGACACAGATAGAATTCATGTTACGGTTGGAGGTGTCGAATTTTGGCAACCTATAGAAATCCAGAAGAAACCTAAATTTTGCACTAAGTGTAAGATTTTAGGGCATCAAGATTCAGAATGTAGGAAAAAGAATAAGAATACTTCAGCTAATATGCAACAACAGGATACAGCTTTAGGGCTTCAAGTCGCTGGTGCTTCTACTTCACAAGAGGATAGAGGAGGTAACAATCAAGGGGGATCAGAATGGCGTGAGGCAAGAAGAAGGAAAGGGAAATCCGCTCCTGTGATTCTAGTTATACCTGAAGTTATTCAAACTAATGCCATGAATGATATGCATGGTGTTTCCCGTGTTGTTTCTGATGCTGTTAATACGATTCCTAATGAAAGAGGGAGCGCTGTTGTGCATGGCTTGCATGCACTCGATAATTTTGCTTCAGATATATTAGAGGAAGGTGAGGTTGAATCGGGGAGTGTTCAAGGTGCTGTAGCTAAACAGTGGCAGGATGAAATAGCTAAATCTGAAGTTGTTTTTCGCTCTGCCTATGTCGAATTGGTAAGAACTAGACAAAGAGCAGAAGCGAATGGAGTTTCAGTTTCTAGTGCAACGGAGGGTTTGCCTGGTACTGAGTTAATTATTGATTCTGAAACGGGGGAGAGTAGGAATTCATTAGTTAATAAGATTGGTGTTATTTCATCCGACACTCCTTTAACTGATTCTCTCTATGTTCGTGAAAGTGTGGTTTCGCCTAATCGTTTTGATGTTTTGAATAATGAATTGGTTTTAGCTGAAAATAACGTTGTTGCCAATAACGTTTCATCTCAAGCATATTCTCAGAATGGGTTAACTCCTTTCTTTGACAGCGTTACTGGTAGGTGGACGACTAAAAAGCCTGTTATCATTGCTCGTAACTCTTCAGCTATTGTGGGTTCCAGGAGCTCAGGGAATGAGCCTAAATCTAATACTAGTTCAAAGTCTAAAACTGGTGATGGGGTACCAAAGTTTGATGCTTCTAGGGGAGCACAGAGAGTTAAGTTAAACAATACCAATAAAGTTTCCCAATGAGAGTTCTCTTTTGGAACATTAATGGGATTGTGCGTGATAAAGCACAATGCAGGTTGCGTGAGTTAGTTAAGGTTTTCAAGCCAGATGTTATTGGTATTGCTGAACCATGGGTTTCAGTTTTCTCCAGGGCTGTTCGTAAGTTTTCTATTCAGGGTTTTAATAATACTATTCTTCATAATTCTACTTCTACTCGTATTGGGAATTTGTGGGTTTTGTGGTCGTTGAATGTTGCGGATCCTGTGGTCTTGAATTGTTCTAATCAGGCAATAACTATTGGTGTTAATGGTGTGTATATTTCTATTGTTCATGCTAGTTCGGTTCAGGCTACTAGAAGGACGTTATGGAATCAATTGGATATGGGTGATCAAGGAGTTCCATGGTTAGCTATTGGTGATTTTAATTGTGTTCTTAGGAATGAAGAGAAGAAGGGGGGTGCGACTCCAAGAACCTCAGTTGTGAATGAATTCAGTGATTGGTTGGATGATAATAGTCTTTTTGAGGTGGAGTCTTTTGGTAACAAGTTTACTTGGACTAATAGGCAGTCGGGGGTTAGAAGAATTATTTGTAGACTTGATCGTGCGGTGATTAATGAGTTTTGGTTAAATCGTTTTGAGAATTGGCGGTGTAAAGCTCTTCCTAGGGAAGTTTCTGATCATTCTCCTCTTATTGGTTATCCTTTTGTTAACTCTAGACCGCGTTTGGCTCCTTTTCGAGTTCAAAAGATGTGGGTTCGCCAGCTTTTATTTATCCTCAAAATCTGAAGCGTTTAAAAATAGCTATGAAGTTGTGGAATCAAGAGGTTTTTGGTAATGTGAATGTAAAATTGAAACAAACTCAACTAAGACTTGAGAGTGCTTTGAGGTTAATAGATAAAGGCCCTTCAGATGTTGACAAATTAAATTTGATGAGAAGTGCAGCGGTTGAAGTTAATGATATTCGTATGCAGCAGGCTACGATGTTGAAGCAAAAATCTAGAAATAATTGGCTAGTGGAAGGGGCTAGTAATACTAGTTTCTTTCATAATTCTATTCGTATTCGAAGGAGTAGTAATACTATTTCGGAGTTGGTGGATGGTAATGGGGAGACGATTACTGATTGTGATCAGATTAGGAACCTTATTGTCAATTATTATGAGGATAAGTTCAATGGTGACGATTCGAGTCCGGTAGAAGCTCTTTTTGATATTGATCATCCTAGCATCTCGGAGGAGGAGTGTGCTAATATGGATCAGTTACCTTCTTTTGAGGAGATTCATAAGGCTGTTTTCGAGTTAGGTGTTGATAGTGCACCTGGTACGGACGGCTTTGCTGGTTTTTTCTATAGACATTGTTGGGAGATTATTCGTGAAGACTTGGTTAATGCTATTTTGTTTTGTTGGACTAATCAGTTTATTCCTCATGGTATGAATTCGAGCCTTCTTATGCTCTTGCCTAAGGAAAGCGGTGCGAATACTCTTCGTAACTTCAGGCCTATTGGTCTTAGTAATTTCTTTTTTAAGATTTTTACTAAGATTCTTTCTACTATGCTTGGTGGTGTGCTGGACAAACTAATTTCATAGGAGCAAGTGGCTTTTATGAAAGGTAGGAATATTCATGAAAATATTAGTCTTGCTTCGGAGATGGTTAATGAAACTCAAATCAGACGCAAGTATGGTAATGTGGGTTTAAAACTTGACATTACACAAGCATTTGATCTTTGTGAGTTGGTCGTTTATTTTGGAGGTTTTCAGAAGATATGGTTTTTCGGATACTTGGTGTCGTTGGATATTACAAATTCTAAAATCTTCTAGAATTTCGGTGTTGGTTAATGGTAATCCGGAAGGTTTTTTCGGTATTGATAGAGGTCTTCGTCAGGGTGATCCTTTGTCTCCTCTAATTTTTGTGTTGATTGAAGATGTCTTAAGCAGAAATATCTCGAAGCTCTTTCGTGATGGAAATATGACTCATATGGTTAGTAGAAAAGGTGTTGCTCCTACCCATTTATTTTTTGCTGATGATATTATGATTTTCTGTAAAGGAAACATGAAGAGCTTGAGAAATCTGGTGGGTTTATTGGGTTTGTATCAGCGTGCTTCGGGCCAGACGGTTAGTAGAGAAAAGAGCAAACTCTATTATGGTGGGGGTTCTTTAAATAGAAGAGCTACGATTGCTGATTTCTTAGGGATGCCTATTGCTTCATTTCCTGATAGGTATCTTGGTGTTAAGGTGATGCCGGGTGCTGTTAGGTATCATCATGTGGCGAATGTAGTTGAGAAGATAAAAGAGCAATTATCTGGCTGGAAAGGTAGATTGCTTTCTTTTCAAGATAGAGTTGTGCTGGTTAAATCAGTGATTGCAAGTTACTCTATTCATAACATGGCTGTTTATAAATGGCCTCGCAAGTTTGTCCATAAATGTGAAGTTGTTATTCAGAATTTTCTTTGGTCCGGTGATTCTAAGGTGAGTAGATCTTTTGTTGTTGTTTTTGACAAAATTTGTGCTCCTCATGATGAAGGTGGTTTGGGTTTAACTCAAATGGGAGTTATGAATAAGGCTCTTCTTATGAGTCTGTGGTGGAAAATTCGTAACTCTAAAAAGGTTTGGGCTCGCTTCTTGCGTGCTAGATTTTTTTAAGAGAAATGGTCAGTTGGTGCATTATATCAAATCCTCCATCCTCCCTGGAATCAAATGGGTGTACTCTTTGGTTGAAGATAACACTAAAATTTTAATTGGGGATGGATGGGATACTTCTCTTTATTATGATGTTTGGGTTGGTGATATGGCTATTGCTGATATTCTTGAAGATTATTCTCTAAATCGTGTTGTTTTGGTGAGTGATATAATAGTCAATGGTGCTTGGAATTTAAATGAAGAGTATCGAGACACTTTGTTGGCTGCTGGCATTGAGGAGGCGGATTTACCTTTCATTTTGAATGGGGATGATCGTCAAGTTTGGAGACCTAGTGCATCAGGTCAGTTCACGGTGAAAGCTGCAAAATCTCTTATACGTAAGAGATATCCAAAGCTAGAGGGAGCGAACTTGCTATGGAGGCAATCTGTGCATCCGGCTTTGGCATCTAGAAATTGGAAGATATTACGAAGAGCTTGTGCTACTCTTGACCAAGTTAGAGACAGGTTCAAAATTCAGGTGATAAATAAGTGTTGTTTGTGTAAGAATACGGAGGAATCTTTTGACCACTTGCTTTGGCATTGCAGGTTTGCTGAGATGGCTTGGAGCTGGATTTCAGATATTTTTGGTGTGCAATCTCATCTGAACTTGTCTACAGCCTATAAAGCGGTTCGTGAAAGAAGTTGCATGATTAAAGAGCTTTGGCTCCTTGCTGTGCTGGTGGTGCGTTCGGAGTTGTGGCAAACTCGTTGCCGCTTTGTTTATGATAACAAAAAGGTTAGCTGGGGCTTTTTCAAGACTACCGTGTTCAATCAAATACACGAGTATTCAGTTCGTCTCAAAGGCTACATGTTCAATTAGGTTGAAGATTTGAAGATTCTGGATTTTTTCAAGGTGCGACATAGGAAGGTGAAGCTTCTTGAGCCTGTTGAGTGTAGTTGGGTACCTCCGGATGCGAACGAGCTTATGTTGTGCTATGATGGTGCGGCTCGAGGGAATCCGGGTGTGGCTGGGGATGGTGTATTAGCGCGTGACCATGATGCTAATGTGATTGGGGCTATGAGTATTGGTTTGGGCACAATGACAAACTATATTGCTGAAATTTCTGGCATTTTAATTGGTTTGGAATGGGCGCTTCAATGGGGTTACACAAAAGTGTTTATTCGCTCAGATTCTTTGGGTGCTGTCACGGCTTTTTCTAGTTCTAAGCTTACTTGGTTTGTTTTGCAACGCTGGAGGGAAGTTTCTTCACATTATGAAGCTATTCATTTTGATCACACTTATAGAGAGGCTAATTTTGCTGCGGATAAGATGGCTAAAAGAGGGTGCATTCTTCTCAATGAGGAGGAAAGACATTATCTTGGAAGACTTGATTTTTTGAATTCTATTGAATTACCAAATGTATCTTATTTTCATTTCAAATGATTAGCAAGTTTTTGGGGTTTTTCTGACCTCTTTTCTTGCTCTTCATTTTGTTTTGTAATCTAGTCATTCTTTAATACATTTTGGATTTACCAAAAAAAGTACCACCAGCTGGGTGAACCGGAGACGGATTCTTCTTAAAAAGATTGATAGGTTTAGTGCTTTTTGGTTAGGTTTTTAGGGTAGTTTTTGGTAAGGTTTTGTGGGTAGATCTCTATGTAAACCCTTACGAGACTATAACTCGTCCAATTGGGTCGCCAAGTGGTTCAAAGGCTTGATGCATGTGCTAAGTGCATCCGTGCTTCCTGCGACAAGGATTTCATTTGAAATAAGTTACAGTTCCGACATACTATGTTAACATAATTCCACGCCGGTAGTACGTACCGGCGTAGATCTTATATATAATTCTATGTCGGGATATAGTGTCAAAATTTTATGGTTTTTGTGTACAATAAACCTTATTCCGGCATTGGTTTTATAGATGTCCCCTCGCTGGCAGTCGGTTCCGGCATATCGTTTATCCTTATTACAATGCCGGCTAGTTTAAAATTCAAATTTTTGCAAGTACAACTTCATTGATTGAGTACAATAACGACCAGATTTGGGCACCATCCTATAAATACACTAGTTCTCCCTACAAAACAACACACACCTGGTTCCATATACTCTCCAAAGCTCATATCATTATATACTCTTTCTAACTCTCCCAATACCTCTACATACAAAGCAATGGCATCATTTGATTCAAATGAAGGTATGGCAATCACCAAAGCTTGGTACGCGGAAACTCGAGTTAGAAGGCAGTCCTCCATAAGGGTGGATTCCGCAACCTTTTGGGGTAAGGTATACAACAAATATAGGCAAGAGTTTAGGAATCCCAATGGAAGAAGTGTTCAACAAATTCATGATAGGCACCTAGTCATCTAAAATGCGATACTTGCTTATTTAGCTATCCAAAAACCAATTTTAAACGCTCCCCACTTTAACTTGTCCATTGAACAATTTGTAAGTATTTTTGTGGTTTATTTTACGTGATCCATGTTGTTTGATCTTCCTACTAAACACCACTAACAAATTAAGTTTGTGTTATGTTTTTGTAGCACGAAGTCGAAGCGCGCTACTTGGAAGAAAAGGGGGAAGCATTCGCATTCAATGCAAGCTATCAATTCATGGTATCCAAAATCCCGGAGTATGCCCCGGAGATGATGGAGGGTGTATCGTCCTCGGACGAAGACTGAGGGTTTTAGTGTAGTTTTTGGTAAGGTTTTGTGGGTAGATCTCTATATAAACCCTCACGAGACTATAACTCGTCCACTAGGGTCGCCTAGGGGTTCAAAGCCTTGATGCACATGCTAAGTGCATTCGTTGTTCCGTCGACAAGGATTACATTCGAAATATATTATATTTCCGGCATAGTATGTTAACATATTTTAATGGCGTATCTATGCCGGCTTAGATTATGGAGTATAACTCTATGCCGGCATAGAGTGTCAAAATTGTATGGTTTCTGTGTACAATAAACCTTATTCCGGCATTGAATTGTAATAAACCTCCACGCCGGTAGTGGGTGCCGACAATATCGTTAACCATAGTTCAGTGCTGGGTTTTAACATTCCAATGCTCAACGGCTATTTTTTCAAAATATAAACCAGTACAAGGCACTGGCGGCGTGCAGTTTAGGTTACTGATAATGCCGGTACAATAAAGTGGAAAAAGAGCCATTGTGTCCTCATCTATTTAAAGGAACTGATACCCCCATTGCACTTGATCCCTAAAAAAAAAAACGATTTTGCTCCAAAACATATCTCCAGTGGCAAATCCATCATCAACTATCGATTTCATCATTGCCATGGAAAAAGAAAAACTTAAGAAGAACAAACTATCGACTCCGATAGGAAATCAATCATCATCCACCACCAACTCAATTGCCATTATCCAAGAAAAACCTAGAAGGAAGGAAACCACCACCAAGTCAATTTCCGCAATGGAAGAAGAGATACTTAAAAGGAAAAGAGAAAAAGAAGAGGCAGCAAAAGAAGCAAAATATCGCAAAGAAATAAAGGAAATATACGAACGTGTAAAACAAGCGAAGATAGAATCGGATGTTGAGGAAGAAACCAAATGGATTAATTTTTTTACATAGTATCGGATTTCCCGGAAGATCACCGCCCTTTGGATCTTTTTTGGAATCTTGTTATTAGTGGTCCTTATATGCCCAAGTTCGAGGATGGTAAGTGCAAGAAACGCAAAATGGATTACGGGGATGAGTTTGTAGCGCATTAAACAACTGCCCTCATAAAATTATGTCGCAAATGCAACGAGTTTCTCGCAAGATACAGAGGGAATAGCTATCAAGCTCAGGACGCATATACTAAGTGGACAAAAGAGCCTTTTAGGCATTTCGAAGCTGTTTTGTTTGTTGAATCTCGTTCCAAGAAATGATGTTAATTGCAATTAGCTTGAGATATTTCATTTTATGTGTAACGTTGTTTATGTGGTTAATGTTTTTAAGTTTATTCCTTAAGATTAATATGAAGGCCAGTTTGGGTTAGTTTGCTTACTTAAACCTTTGGTGGATACTCTAACTGCCGGCGTTGATGTTGATCAAAATATAATGCCGGTATCCTGGACTCAAGTAAAACTTATTGTCAGAGTGCCGGCATTGAATTGTACCATAATTCTATGCCAGAATTTTGATGGCTACAAACTAAATTTTTGTGGCGGTTACAAACTTCTTAAACTCACTTTGTGACTACTAATTTTCCCATAGTCTACGTAATGTATATAGAAGCAAAAATTAGAGGAAACTAAACAAAAAATGAGGAAAGAGAAACTTTGGCGCTCTTTCTAGGGTTTTGAGTTTTTTAAAAAAATTCACGTGAACTAAGATTCATGATGGATTCAGATCGTGTTTTACTTATTGGTGATTCAAGTGAGAGTAATCGTTCTTATGCGGATGCTTTCAAACAAAAGAAAACTTTACAACCTACAAAAGTTGATATTTCTTTTTTACCAAACCCTTAAGTTAATTGAGGGTGAACCTTCCCTGGATATTCCAACGGAATTTTTTCAAGAGGGTTGCGTCCCCTTTCAACACAGCTTCATTGCTAGAACTGATCACACGGGTTTAAAGTTCAATGAACTTAAGCAAAACCTAGAAAAACAATGGGGTATACTGCCAAGTTTGTTCCTATGAAGAAAGGATTTTTCATTATTATGTACAACTCCAAGGAAGACAAGGAGAAGATACGTAAAAAGATGTGGTTCATTGATCAACATCTGCTTCGTTTGATCGATTGGTATCCAAGCTTCAACCCTGAGAGACAAGCTACGTCTCTGTTTATGGGTGAAAACTACTCCTGCAGAATTTGGTAATTTGGGGTGTGGATGAGGAATGAATTTAAACCTTAAACAAATGCACTGCGCGGTGAGTGCTTGTAGATTCGAGAGATCAATCTGTGCAAGTCCGGCCTAAACCAAGAAATGGCCGTTCCAGACTTGTTTCGGTCACAAAGTGAAGGAGATGGGGTTGATCTTAGGGAGGGAAGCGAAGAAGGTGTTGAGATTGTGAAGGTGTTGGCTTGCTTATGACTTGTAATGAAAGGTGAGCAGGCTTGTGATTGATGCAAGCAAGCTCGGGTGTTGGAATACGTTTTTTTGTATTAACACTTGGTTTTCTGTCTCGTCTGGACTTTGTTGTTGTTTGAAATAGGGCGGAGAACCTATTTATACAAGTCATTGAGCCTTATTCACGTCTCTCGTGGGAAGTGGAGGAAGTGGAGTGATGGAGTAGTGGTTGTGCGTCGGTGCCACACGACCAGTCTTGCCCACTTCTCCTGTTCATCTCTAACCGTCCATGACTTCGACACGTTCTTGTGATGGCGCGTTGCACGCCGCACTTTGTAAACCTCAGACCAATACCCCAGTATGTATCCCCAGTTTGTGACATGATTGATGTCCGGAATGTGTGGATCGTGGATCCACGAAAGATAGCATGTAATCTTTGAATTGAATAATCTGCGTTATTGATGAAGTCGATACTTGTGAAGTACCGTGTGTATTTTATGCAGTATTGCATCATGGTGTGGTAAAGTGATGGGTAATGACGCCTCACTAACCAAATAACTCCCGACCGAGGGTTGTATAACCAAGTTTGGTGAAGTTGGACGGATGAGATGATCTTTGAGACACTCATCTCGCGACCAGTTAATGAATATTAGGGTTTTTGAAGAGGTGCGCAAGCATTACTCTTTGACTTGGTCGAAAACCGAGCATGGAAAGGGATTTGGAGAGGACCGACCGGGCATGTGTGTAGATAGCATGCCGGTGTGCACGTCCATACCTCATTTGTCCCATGAAGGCGCGATCTAGGCCACTCAATTTGACCGGTAAAGTCGAGTGGTTGAGATCGGTTTCTTGGAAATCCATTGCCGCAAAGGAGTTGGAAACCGCGTGACATCCCTAGTTTGGGCACGTGTTTCAAGGCGACCCATCTTGGTCGGTCTTGGTCGATCATACCGGCGTGTAGGTGGTAGGTGGTGTTCACACCTATACATGACTATCCCATGAAAACGTGATCTAAGCCACTCAAATCGTCGGTGAAGTTGAGTGGTCGAGATCGATTTGCAATTTGGGAAGTGTAACCACGCAAGTTTGGGTGGACGGTTTGGGATAGCCAGGCATGGTATGCCTTGGCCGAACACATGAGGAGGTAGATGGGCCCACGGTGGTCATGTTGGTATGACCGGACCTGCTTAATCTAATCTGTGACCCTCCATTCGTGCTTCTCGGAGAAGATGGACGCGCGTGATGGCTTGAAACCCTAATTTTGGCTTTTCAAAGCCTTGCGTCACTCCTTGTTTGGGCGTACAAATTTGTTACAACCATGCGTGGTTGGTCTTGACCGATTGGTCAAGTGTGTAGGCGGGCCCACGGTAATCGTGTTGACATGCTCTGGGCCCTTTGAGTCTACATCTACACCCTCCATCTATACCTCGCGAAGATGGAGGGTGAGACTATTTTGCGACACATGTAATATGCCGCAAACCCTAATTTAGGGTTTTCCGTCCATAATGCTTGGTATGAACGGTTTCTTGGCAAGCTAGGCTAATGACCGACCATGCGGGGTCGGCCGTGGGTATTCCATACCTGCTTGGGGGTGATGGAATTGATCTGGGTCATCCAATCATGCTTATGGAGTTGGATGACTGCGATCAGATCATATCCGGACTGACTGCTCAATCGGGCTAGTATAACACACCGAGAGGGGCTCAATCGGGCTAGTATAACACACCGAGAGTCAGCCGTACGGGTATTTCGTACATGGTTTCATTATAGTGCTTGGAGGTTCGTGTTACTCTCAGAAGAGTAACACTCGGTCGTCATGCCACACCGATAATGAGTACTTGGAAATACAAGGCGATATGAAATTCACAGGAAGGGATTGTTGCCACATGCTCCAAACTGGAGGAATTTCATGTATTCACAGAATGGGATTGTTGCTACATGCTCCATTCTTGGTGAATTAAGTGAGGGAGTGTCCAACACTTATAAATGGCTTTATCTTTTACAAGATGTCAGCGCATGATTTTTTTCGGTTTTTACAATTTTAACCTCAAATGAAAACCCACCATCAACAGTCTCATGCAGCTGTTTGGGTGCAATTTCCAGGGCTGACAGTTGAGTTTTGGACTGAAAAAACATTATTACCTATGGGTAAAGTTCTGGGAACTCCTATTGTGGTTGATCAGAAAACCTTAGATTTGGATTTTGGTTATTATGCTGCAGTTTTGGTAGATATAGACTTTGCAAAACACATTCCTTCTAGGATTCGTCTAAATTCTGAAGGCAACAGGTTTTGGAAATATTTGGAAATTCCTAAATGTCCCAAGTTTTGTATGCATTGCAATATCATTGGACATCATGACAAAGAATGTAAAAAGAAGCAAGCTCCAAAGAATGCTTCAAATCAATCTGCTGGTCAATCTGTTGATCAATCAGCTTGGCAAGATGTGCAAAAGAAAAAGAATGGTCGTGGCAAGAAAAACAATGCATCTAACCAGGGTTCGCATGAGGGGAATGCTGGTGGTGTGGAGAGAATCACTCAGCTTGAGGCGAATGTTGCTCGTACTGAAGCTATTTATCGTGTAGCTGATGCTGAGTTAGAAAAAACTAAGCAAGCTGCAGCATATGAATTAGCATTGGAGAAAAGGACTGAGTTAGAGGGAACCAGCGCCTTAGTAACCAAGTCTGGCCATTCTGTGGAATTGGCAAGAACTACACAGAATGTGACAGATAGGAACATAGACAACTCGTCTTCTACCCCTTTGCAGATAGTATAGCATGAGACTTCGCACGCTATTGTGCAAGAGGTGAATGCTAGCACTTCAACAACTCCTCTATATAATGATGTTTCTGAGACTGAGGTGGTTCTTTCACCTAATAGATATGGTGTTCTCAGTGATGAGTTGGGATTATCTGATGAAGCTATTGATGCTGAAGTTTTTCGTGAAGGGGAGAATTTGGAGGAACACATGACGCCGGAACAAGCTGCTTCAGGAGTTAAGGGTACGAAATGGGGTAACTTGGATGTTGAGAAACGTCAAGCTAGGAGAATTCTAAAACCTACAGACTCTCAAGATACGTCCTCCTCAACTGATTTAGAAACCAATTCCGGTTCTGATTCTGAGGTTAATGCCTTGGGCATCAAGGTTAAGAAGGGTTGCTCACCAGGTATACCTAAGAATGGTAATTCTAATGTAGGGAAAGGTCTGGCTTCTACAAACAAGTTAAATAACACTCAAAAATCTGGTTTTTAATGCGTGTGCTTTTTTGGAACATTAATGGTGTTGCGAAGTTGGATGCAGGTATTAAATTACGTGAGTTAGTTAAAGATTACAAGCCTGAGGTTTTATGCATTGCTGAGCCAAAGGTTGTTTGTTCTGATAATGTGGTATTGAGGTTAAATTTACCGGGTTTTAAAACTTCTGCTATTCATAATTCTATGGCTGCTCGGGTTGGGAATTTATGAGTACTCTGGTTAGATGTTTTCAATGATCCTGAGGTTATTAACTCTACTCGTCAAGCTATTAATATTAATATTAATGGGGTTTTTATTTCTTTTGTTCATGCTAGTTACTTAGAAGTAACTCGCAGAGGACTTTGGCAGCAGCTGAATTTGTTTGAAACTAGACCGTGGCTAATCATTGGTGACTTTAATTGTGTTCTTCGCAATGATGAGTGTAGTTGCAGGAATTCCTACAATACATCCCTCATAAGAATTCATAATATTCAACACATCTTTAAGATCAACAATCAACCTTTTTATTAATTGAGTTAGAAATTTTACAAGAAGGAAATGAAATCAAGAATATAATTGCAACTCTAGACTTTCTCTCTCCTCAAAACTTTCTCTCCACTCTAAAAAGATCTCTCCCTTTCTTAAGCCTGTTCAGCTCTTTATATAGGGCATTACATAGTGGATGACAGCTAAGATGTCCTTTATTTTCGGATCTGGCTTGCGATATTATCGCAAGTGTACAAATGTTAAATCTTGCAACGCTTCTAAATCTCGCTAGATCTTCACATCTTTCTCGTGTTCAGGCTGCCGTCATTCGTTGCATCATTTTTATTACCAATCTGCGATATCTTCGCAGTGTGTTGTTCAAGGATTTCGCAAGGATATTAATGTTGCGATATTCTGATCCTACATCTTGCCTCTTCTCATGTCTTCTCTGCGAAGGAGAGAATGTCATGAGAACTAGCACTTTCAAAATGCCGCAGCTGTTCATTTTTCCATATTCTTCTGTATTGACATGATTCTGTACTTTTACGCAGAATTTATTACACGTATCTCTTCTTCCATCCATTTCTTGACACATTTTTTTCAACCGCTATTTCTCAACCGTTCATGTCCACTCTTCGCATTAAATGTGTTTACCTTTTCGAGAATTCTTCTCTCTATATATATTTTTCTCATTCTTCTCTTCTTCTTTTTACTTTCCTTCTTATTTTTTCTGCAACTTTTCGTCAACGTTTCTCCGTAACTTCCGCTTCTGCTGCTGTAAATCTTCTTCTTTCTACCTCTTTTGATCTTCAGTTTTTTCTTCATTCCCATATTGAAAATGCCTCCAGTTGGTCGTAAATATGAAACTTCTCTGGAAAGAGTTCAGAAAGATTTCGAAGAGAAGGGTTTCACATTAACCACCATTCTCAATCAAGAATCTAAATCCATTCTCTCTGTCAAATTGTTTTCTGATCATCATTGTGATGATAAGGAAATCATAGTTTCACTTGGTCAGATTCTCGCTGGCCTTCCCATTCCTCTCTATGATCCTAATCTTCCCTTATTTTATGAAATTCTTGCTCATGCGAAATTCTCGCGAGCCATCTATCAATTGAGTGGGGATTGTATTCGCTTAATGCTTGAATTCGCCAACCGCGGTGCTGGTAAAGGATCTCTTTACCCAAAAGAAGTCAGGGATCATGAATTTGAGGATTTAGAAATATTCGCCGAAAAGTATATAGTAGAGAGTTTCTTTGAAAATTACGAAGTAATAAACATGAAAAATGATAGAACTCGCTAGGGTGCTCGCTTGAAGAGGAAATAAAATGTTGTCAGCGATAGAATACTCATGCAGGACATTGATTGGCATTCTGGCAAGAATATATTCCTTGTCACTCTAAAGATGACAAATGGTGCGTCTTTCCATTGGTTTTGAAGGGACCTTATATTTCAGGTCCAAACGTGCTTCCTGCGAATCTCGCCACTTACCAACCTTGGGTATTTAATTGGCCCGAGAAAGTGAAAGAGGTATGTCTTCGAGTCTTGTTCACTTTATAATCTTTCATTTATTGTTACTTTCCTGTTCTCTAACTCTTGCGAAAATTTTAGATTAACAAGCTGAGATCGAGCTATAAGAGAACCGGGAAGGCTAGCACTTTATCTGCTCTGCGCTCCATCATAGATGAAGTAAGAAACATCTTTATATTTTTAACAATATTGTTGCCTCTGTTTCTTATCTTCATGTGTGTGCGAAGGTTGGTGTTGTAGCTATTGAAGAAGAAGAAAGCACTAAGGTTGCGAAGACCAAAGGAAAAGGTAAAGGTTCTCTTCGCAAGGAGAAATCTGCTGCTCCACCTTCAAAGAAGCGAAAAGTTCATTCTCCTTATCCTTCAAATCTTCGACCTGGCGAAAGTTCTGATGATGATGATAACGATGATGTTGATACTCCTTTCGTAAGAGAAGATTTTCCAGATGCATCTTCTATGGCACAACTATCTAGCATCTTCTCTGACTCCATGCAAGGGATTGGGGATGATCGTCTCTCTAGTACATGCAAAGCTCTTGCGAGTATCTGCGATGCTCCTTTACTAGAGGGTGATGATTCTCTTCAGGGAGTCTCCAGATCAGTGACTCCCAGCTTTCTGAACTCACTTGGTGTCTTGGTATTCCTTCGTTTCTATATTCCTTCATAATTATGATTTAAAATTATATTATATCTTGACAATTTCCTTCGCAGTCTGGGAGAGCTTCCTTCAGTGTTGCCTCAGATCTTGAGAAAAGGCGTGGGATTCATGAAAAGAAAAATCTTCAACTTCGCAAGAGAAATGAAGAACTAGAAGCTGAAGCTGCTACTCTTCGCGAGAAGAATAAATAATTAGAAGCTGATTCTTCCACTCAGAAGGACAAGATATCTAGTCTTCAAAGTGCCAACCAGCAACTTTATGGTATGAAACTTTTCTCTTTTCCTTTGTTTTGTTTTCTCATTATCTTCACTCATCTGATTTACCATTTTCGCAGACGTCTATAACCTTTCTGATGAAGCCATTCTCCTTCGCTCATTCCATGACTCTATGGATAATAACACTCTTCTTGAACACCTCAATAATTCTTTGAATAGTTTTTCAAATAACAAGATTAAATCGCTTCCCATAAATGAACTCCAATCCAAATTTCGCCTCTTAGAAATTGACCATAGATCTAGTTTGCGCTTAGCCAACCAATTTAAACGTTTCTATCTTAATTCTAAAGAAAAAATTAATGCTTTAAGAATCAAGATCAGTAATCTCATAGATGATAAAGATCGCATCGCTAAACAAGGTGCTCAAGCGTTAGCGAAATTCCAAAAGACTCTTCTTGAGGTTCAAATTGAACGAGATGAATCTAACCGCAAAAATGTTGTTCTTAGCGAAAGAGAGAATCAAATTCGCTCCCTTCTTCTCATAAATAATGATGATGAATTTGCTTGGGCTGCGAAAATTCTGGATGACGCCAGAAATAACTTAGGTGTTAACGTTAATCTTCAAGCTGAGCATATGGCCTTGGTTAGGGATATGATTTCTGACAGAGAAGGTTGTTAATTGTTCTTCTTTATTTAACTGTTTGTCTTTCATAAAATTGTCATCAAGTTGCTGATTCACTGTCACATGTTCGCAGGAGCTGAAGAGAGATTTCTCAAAAGGATTGAAGAACTTGGGTCTGAGAAGAAAGAATCTTTCTTCTCGGGATGATAAATATTCTAAACTGAAGAGCCAACTAAAGATTACTATTGCGAATTTTAAGAATGATGCTACTCTTTTTCGCAATCAGACTATTAAGACGGTCTGCGACGACAACAATATCCCTCATTCTGCATATCCTTGCCTCCTAGAAGAAATCCCCAAGAATGTGCCTCCTCTGGATATCTCTGACAGTGATGCTAGTGAAGAAGAGGAATCTGATGGAGATGACGATGATGAAGAAGAATCAAACAAGAAATAGTTCTGTTTCATTCTTTCTCTTTATGTAATATTTGTACATTCATTCTTTTAATCTTCTATCTTTGTAATCTTTTGTCGCGAATTTCTTGAATCTTCAAATACAAGTTCTACCTTTGTTGTTCCTTTCTGCACATGTTAAAGAGGCAATTCTTTTTTGCAATATAGTTAATCAATATATTATCAACCTTTCATGTTATGAGTGCGTAAATCTATCATATGGAGACAAATAACATGTTCTTATTCTATTCATTCCCATACTTGCCTCTGTTATTTGTATTCAAATGAAGGATTATGCAAGTTACTTTTGAATGGCAACATGTATTCGTGCCTCAGTCTCGCAGCTGTTCCTGCTAAATTTTCGCAAGTAAGTATTTCTTGGTTTCTTCCAAGATTTTATTTTTCTTTTTCTCTTATGTGGTCTTATTTTGCCTTCCTAGTTAAAGGTCTTATTGTGCCACCTCTTGTCATTGCGACAAAATCGCAGGACGTCTTTGCACTTGCATGCAAAAACCCATTGATCTTGCCTTAACTCTCTCTTTGAAATTTTTGTTGCGACAATACGACAGGCCTAAAAATTCTTGCGAATATAAAGCCCCATGACATTGCCGTCTTGCGACGAAATCGCAGGACATCCTTACACTTTCATGTACTGACCCATTGATCTCGTCTTATCTTTGTCTTTTGCATTATTGCCTCTTCAGGATTGTCGCACAAATATGACAAGCCTAAACTTTCTTGTGAAAATAAAGCCTCATGACATTTGCGTCTTAAGACACTTATCAGCTCCCTAATGGAGGGTGCCGCCCTTATCTTCCCCATGGTTGCCCCTTCAAGGAGGCGTACCTCTACCATACAAGGTTGGCTCCTCCCATCTGGTCTTAACAACAACCAGTTGTTTTCGCAACCTCTTATCCCTTTTTCCTATAGGGCTTATGGTTACGAGACTGCACCCTAAGTGGAGTTTTCTTCGGGCCGAGTGCAGCATAAGCCAAGACTTGACAAGAATGGCCGAGACGCTTCAAACGCCCTAGGCATTCTTGGCTCAATCGTGTACCTCGGCGCCTTGATCAGATGCTGACTCCTTAGAAGAGACCCTCAGTCGTCCAACCTAAGTCATAAGCTTAGGTTGAAAATCCAAGGTACCTCTCCTGGATGGGCTTTATTGACCCCAAATATCCATGACTCAGGTTCCAGGGGCGGTGTAACCTTTTCCCTGAGCCATGCAACAGGTACCCCCTTTTATGACGCACTTTAGGTCTTACATTTGCCTCTTACAAAATTTTGATTTCGCGAACTAGGGTGTACGCCATAGCAGGTTCGCCCCTTTCTGATTGTTTTCTTTTTTCTTCTGCATATCAGCTCTTTTGTAATTTCGCAATCTCATCTTTGTAATTTCACAATCTCATCTTTGTCATTCAAAGAATTTATTTTTTATTTTTTCTTAAAGATCAACCGTATATCTTTCTTTCTTCTCTCAGTTTTACTTTTGTAGTCATAAAATCAACAAATTTATTCACTCTTTAAGTCTCTTATTTCTGCTACTTTCTGCCTCTGTATTTTTGAATTTTTATGTTATTTTCTTATCTTTTGCGAAATTTTCGCCGCTTCTTATCTTCAACATGCATTGGCTTCGCAGCGTTTCTTCTTCTCTCTGTTCTATTGCGTGTACCATCAATCTATCACTTTTTTGTTTTTATTTGATGTTGTGTTTCCAATTCTTCTTCTTCGCAGCTCTTTCTTCGCAAGATTCTATATCAATTTCATAACACTTCTTTCCTTCTATCCAATCTCCTTTTATGATGCCAATACCACTAGGATAAGGGAACTTGATACATTGATGGAAAGTCGATGCTACACCTAGAATCTCATGTAACCAAGGTCGTCCAATCAATGCGTTGTATGGTGATTCCACATCGACTACACATAATAAAATTTCAGAGGACAGTCCTTTCAGTGGAATTCGCATATGAGCTTCTCCTTTAGGTTTATTTGCAGTACCATTAAAACCATAGATTTTGCAAGTTAAAGGTATTAGATCTTCATCTTTCCCTCCCATAGTTTTATAAGTATGATAAAAAAGGATATTCATGGAACTTCCAGTATCGATCAAAATTCTATTGATTGCCCATGAATTCTCAGCTTCATCATCTTCATCATTGCTAGGTTTTGGGTAAATCTCTAATCTAACCACTAATGGGTTGTCATGCATTTCTCCACCCTCAGGTACTTCTTCTGTGGTAAAAGAAATAGTCCGCTTTTGCCATTCTTTCAGTGGCGATGTCTTCGCAATGTTCATTATTTCTCTATTATCGGCATCTCTTGCGAAAACCTGCTGAGAGTGTTATCGTGAAAATCTTCAATTGTCTTGTACGAATGTACAATAGAGTTACAAAACAGATTCTTTGCCTTTGCTCCAACTTCTATTACAAATGTTTCTCCTCCTTTTGTTGTATTTACTCTTCGAATTTCTGGCGGTGGTGGTAATGGTTGAGACTGGGGTTGGTTTTTTAGAAAATGATTTAGTTTCCCTTGATCTATCATTCTGAGGATGATTCTTTTTATATTTCTGCAATCATTTGTTGAGTGTCCATGAAAATGGTGATAAGAACAAAATTCGTGACTTCTGTCGCTTGGAGGTGGTTCACTCCCCATGTTCCATGGCGCCGGTATGTTTTCCATCAAGATTATAGCTTCCCATATCTTCTCCACACTAGCATTCAGTGGTGGAATTTGATTTCTTCCCATATTATCTTATGACTTCCCCGTCCTCTGTGATGGTTTTGCCTCTGACCTCCATAAGTTTCTTGTGGCTGGTCAAGTCTTTGAATTTGTTATTTCCACCACGGCCATAGAAATTTCTTTCTCTTTCGAATTCTTCTTGATCACGACTTCGCATAGCTACTATTTTCTGCTGACAATCTCCCATTATCCTTTCTTGTTGTCCTTGCGAAGTGCTCGCCACTGTACTTATCAACTTAGGTAACAAGCTTGCATTCGCTGCTTTTGAACTTGTGTTCGCAACGGGGTATGATTCCATCTCATTTTGCTTTTCCTCAAGAGCAATATACTCCTCCTGAAATTCTCGCAACTCAGTCATTGTGATTGTATTCTTGATTCTGAAAATTTGAATGTATAAAAGATTGGTTGCGAACATAGCGTTAATGAATGATATAATGAGATATCTCTCGTCCACGCGACCAGCCATATCACTACACATTGTCTTCCACCTCATGGTTAGATGTTTCAAACTTTCTCCAACCCTTTGCTTTAACCCAAATACATCTTCAATGCCAGGTCGCGAGGAATTGTTACTTATATACGCCCCTAAAAATGTAGCCTGCAAATGGTTGAAAGATGTTATAGTATTCTTTGGCAAACCTTCAAACCATTTCAAGGCCTCTCCTGTTAAACTTGATGCAAAATATTTGCACAATACAGCATCATGGTTTTCCCATTATAGCATACATCTCACATAAGCTTTGATGTGTTGTACTGCACAAGTTGTTCCGTCAAAAATGCTGGTTAACGCAGGTAAATTGCACTTTAGGGGTATTCCTCCTAATTGTACTTCTTGTGTGAATGGGGTTTTCGCAGCTTCTTTTATGGCTTCATCCAGTTGTCTCCTACCTCCTTCTCTTTTATTATTTAGCATTCCTCTCATTTCCGCTAGATCTCTCAAAATTTGTTCATTTACACCAGAATTTGGATCCATTGGTCTTTTTAACTCCGCCTCTCTTCTTCTGCGTTCATATCTGTTTTGACTTTCTTGTTCATCATTTTCTTCTCGTCTTTCTCTGCGATCTTCTCTTTCATTTCTTTCATGAATTCGCACACCATTATATTTCTCATTTTCTCTTCTTTGTCGCCTTTCAGCTCTCCTTTGTACTCTATCATATTCTTCATTGATATTATCATTATTGCGATTTTGTTCACGCCTTCTTTCTCGATTATCATGATTGTTCTGGCGAATTGCCTCTTATAGCTCTTGTTCTTCCACTTCTGCTCTAAGTCTTTCCCTCTCGCAAGCTAGGCGTGCTTGTTCAGTGTAATGTCTTTCGATTTCATCTTCAATTATTTGTCGGTTTCTTTGAACTTCTCTCCCATGTAATATTCTCATTCCTTCTTCCTGATTTTCTTCGCCATCTTGATTATTTCGCCCCTGACGTTGTCTATTTCCCTGATTTCTATCGTTTTGTCCATTTTGAAGAGTTTCACCACGTTGGATATAACGATCTTCCGTTACTTCTCTTCTTTCGCGACGTTCTTCGTCTGGATTTTGTACTTCCTCTCGAGTTTCTTCATTAACATTTTCTACAGGCGAATTTCGTCTTATTTCTCTTCTAACTGATCTTGAACTTGATCTTGTAGTGCTTCTTGACCTTCTATTTTGTAATCTCATGTTGTCCATCCTCAACTCATGATTTTTCCTTGTCAGATTTGCACGTTCTTCTGCTTCTAATCTTCTTTTTTCATGTATTCTTTGCCTCAATGCATCTAACGCTGCAATCTCTTCATTTCCATGAATTATTCCTCCAATTACTTCTTGGTCTCTCTCCTCTCCTCCATTGCTTCCTAATTGCTGCTCTTCTCCCATTTCATCTACAGAATCTGATCGCCAAGTATGTACACTCACTCTATCATAATCCACAGTTCTATTTTGTATTGGTGTACGTTGAATTGGCGGCTGAACTTGATTTTCTCCATTGTTTCTTGTGTTCACTCTTGAAGATTCCTCCATTTCATCTCTCCCTTTTCCAGCAAGTCTCCTACTCCTTCTAACAGTTGTTGGTTATTTTGATGTATTTCTTCTTCTAACCATTTTTCAATCTTAATGAGTTGTTGAAAATTATATGAAATTCTTTATCTACTACTCCAAATTCTTTCAAATCACAATATCAATCTTCAATCCCTGTTTCTAGCGCCATTATGTAGTTGCAGGAATTCCTACAATACATCCCTCATAAGAATTCATAATATTCAACACATCTTTAAGATCAACAATCAACCTTTTTATTAATTGAGTTAGAAATTTTACAAGAAGGAAATGAAATCAAGAATATAATTGCAACTCTAGACTTTTTCTCTCCTCAAAACTTTCTCTCCACTCTAAAAAGATCTCTCCCTTTCTTAAGCCTATTCAGCTCTTTATATAGGGCATTACATAGTGGATGACAGCTAAGCTGTCCTTTATTTTCTGATCTGGCTTGCGATATTATCGCAAGTATACAAATGTTAAATCTCACAACGCTTCTAAATCTCGCTAGATCTTCACATCTTTCTCGTGTTCAGGCTGCCGTCATTCGTTGCGTCATTTTTATTACCAATCTGAGATATCTTCGCAGTGTGTTGTTCAAGGATTTCGCAAGGATATTAATGTTGCGATATTCTGATCCTACAATGAGAAGAAAGGAGGTAATGAACCAAGGACTTCTTGTATTAATGATTTCTCGCATTGGATGGAGGACAATAATTTGTTTGAAGCTGATTCTTTGGGTAGTCGTCTTACTTGGTCTAATGGCCAATCCGGTATCCATAGAATTATAAGTAAATTGGACCGTGCTGTTATTAATGATGCCTGGATAACAAAGTATATGAATTGGCGGTGTAAAGCTCTTCCTAGGGAAGTTTCCGACCATTCGACTCTTATTGGTTATTCTTTTGTTACTCAAAGACCAAGACGAGCCCCTTTTAGAATTCAAAAAATGTGGTTTACACATCCTGATTTCTTACGTTTGGTTCAAGATAGTTGGAGTGCTCCGGTTAATGGTTCGCCTGATTTTATTTTTCCTTTCAAGCTGAAACGTTTGAAGGAAGCAATTAAAGTATGGAATCAATCTGTTTTTGGCAATGTTAATAATAGATTGAAACAGGCTCAATTGCATATGGAGGTGGCTTTGAGAAATTCTGATGAAGATCCTTCGGATGTGGCAAAATTCAATGTGGTGAAGGATGCAACAGTCAAGGTTCAGGATATTCGGAGGCAGCAAAATATTATGTTAAAACAGAAGTCTCGCAATAAATGGTTGTTGGAGGGTTCTTGCAATTCTTCTTTTTTCCATAATAGCATTCAAACTACGAGGAGTCAAAATACTATTTCTGAACTTATTGCGGAAGATGGTTCTATTATTAGTGAGGTTGTCCAACTTAGAGATCATGTAGTTTCCTACTATGAAGCTAAGTTTAATGGTGATGATTTGCCAATTGAGGATGAGCTTTTTAATTATGATCACCCATCCATTACTGCAGAGGAGAGTGTGCGAATGGATTTGGTGCCTTCTTTTGAAGAAATAAAACAAGCGGTGTTTGATTTGGGTGCTGATAGTGCTCCTGGGCCTGATGGTTTTTCAAGTTGTTTTTATGGGCATTGTTGGGAGATAATTCATCAAGACCTGGTTAATGCCATTATTTCTTGCTGGCAATCTGGGGTTATTCCGAATGGAATTAATTCTAGCTTGATTATCCTCCTTGCTAAGGAAAGAGGTGCAAACACTCTTCGGAAGTTTAGACCAATTGGGCTTAGCAATTTTTTCTTCAAAATTTTTACTAAAATCTTGGCAACAAGGTTGGGTACTGTTTTGGATAATTTGGTTTCTGAGGAGCAAGTTGCTTTTATGAAGGGGAGAAATATTCATGAGAATATTAGTTTGGCTTCGGAGATGGTTAATGAGCTTCAAATTAAGCGCAAGGATGGGAACTTGGTCCTTAAACTCGATATTTCTCAGGCGTTTGATACAGTTAGCTGGTCCTTTTTTTTGGAGGTTTTTCGCAGATATGGTTTCTCTGAAAACTGGTGTTCTTAGATTCTTCATATTCTTCAATCTGCTCGTATTTCGATTTTATTCAATGGTAATCTAGAAGGTTACTTCAAGATCAATAGAGGTTTACGTCAAGGAAATCCTCTCTCTCCTCTGATTTTTGTTTTGATTGAAGATGTCTTAAGTCGGAACATCACTAAACTTTTCCAGGCGAGACAAATGTCTTATATGGTAACGCGAAAAGGTATTTCACCAACCCATTTATTCTTTGTTGATGACATTATGATTTTTTGCAAGGGTAATATGAAGAGTGTGAGAAATCTGGTGGATTTTTTGGGGTCTTATCAGCATGCTTCTGGCCAGACTGTGTGTAGACAGAAAAGCAAGATTTATTATGGAGGTGGTTCGCTTAGTAGGCGCAGGACTATTACTGATTTTCTTGGTATGATTTTAACCACCTTTCCAGATAGATATTTGGGAGTTCAAGTCATGCCTGGTGTTGTGCATTACGGACATATCAGTACTACCATTGACAAAATTAAAGATCAGCTCTCTATTTACAAAGGTAAAATTTTATCTTTTCAAGATAGAGTCGTGCTTATTAAATCTGTCATAGCAAGTTACTCCATACATAATATGGTTGTTTATAAATGGCCGAAGAAGTTTATTCAACAAGGTAAAAGGGTGATTAGGAATTTTCTTTGGTCCGGAGATTCAAATCTGTCAAAAGCTTTTGTGGTTGGTTTTGATAAGGTTTGCAGTCCATATAAGGAGGGTGGCCTTGGTCTTGTGAAGATGGAAGTTATGAACAAAGCTTTAATCATGAAGCTGTGGTGGAACATTAAAAATTCTTCTAAGAAATGGGCTCGTTTTCTTGAGGCCAAATTCACCAATAAAGAAGGTGATGTTAAAGAATATCATGTTAAATCCTCTATTTTTCTAGGGATCAGGTGGGTGCATAAAGTTGTTGATGCTAATTCTAAATTTTTGTTAGGAGATGGTAGAGCTACTTCCCTATACTTCGACATTTGGTATGGCAATAATTTCCTTGTAGATATTATTGGTCCCGATGGCCTTAAAAAATCTGCTAGGGTGAGCGATTTAATTCAAATGGTATTTGGGTTTTGCCGGACATTCATATGCAAAATTTGATGCAAGCTGGAGTCGTTTATGACAATTTGCCGAGTTTAAGTAATGGGCATGACAGGAGAGTGTGGATGCATGACTTGAAAGGGAGGTTCTCATTCTCTTCAGCAAGAGAGCTTGTTCGTACAAAGTACCCATCTATGGATGGTACAAAACTGATTTGGAGGGGAGCTGTTCATCCTTCTTTAGCAGCTCAAAATTGGAAATTTATGCGAGGTGCTTGTGCTACTCTTGACAAGGTACGTAGCAGGTTCAAAATTCAACTTTCTAACAGATGTTGTGTGTAAAAAGACGGAGGAATCTCTAGAGCATGTTCTGTGGTCGTGTGATTTTGTTGTCAAAATTTGGAATTGGGTTTCAGGCATTTTTGCTTTGAAACCTGATGTGAATCCTATTACTTCTTATAAAGCTACGTCAGGTAGAAGTCATATGGTGAAGGACCTTTGGTTGGTTGCGAATTTGGTGATCCGAGATAAACTATGGTATAATAGAAACAAAATCACGTTTGAGAAGAAATTTATGAACTGGAACTTTTTTATGCAGCGTGTTTTTAAGCAAATAAGTGACTATTCTTGTCGCTTGAAGGGAGATATGCATAATACAGTTGAAGATGTCCGTGTGCTTGATTTATTTTGGGTGAGGCATAGGAAGGTTAAGCATGTTTAACCAATGGCTTGTTTTGGTCTCCTCCGGATTCAAATGAGCTGCTCCTTTGTTGTGATGACGCGTCGCGAGGCAACCCAGAGTCAGCTGGAGCGGGTGTGATAGCAAGAGATGCAAACTGTGGCGTAGTAGGTGTTATGAGTACTGGGCTTGGTTTTGCTTCAAACTACTTGGCAGAGTTATACGGTATCCTTTTGGGTCTTGAATGGGCTGTGCAATGGGGATATTCAAAAATACTTGTTCGTACAGATTCTTCAAGTGTAGTTCGGGCTTTAGAAGATTTTTCTTTGCCATGGTTTGCTCAACAAAGGTGGATGGCAGTTTGGAGTATGTTTGAATCAATTAGGTTTGTTCACACCTATCGTGAAGCAAACTTTTCTGCTGACAAATTGGCTAAACATGGTTGTTTATTGGCTAAAGGAGTGAGAATTGCCTATGTTGGAAGGCCTGATTTTTTAAGTTCAATTGAGTTACCAAATGTATCTTATTTTCGATTTAAATAGTTTTATGAGTTTTTGGGGTCGCTGTGACCTCTTTTCTCATGGATTATCTTGTAAATATTCTTTTCATTAATATATTTTTTGGACTTAACAAAAAAAATACGTAATGTATACAGCTCAGAGAATCGGATACTAAGTAGTATTGATGCCTCTGTTGAACTGATAATGCTAAGTAGTAAAAGATACTCAAGATCACAATAATAACGAAGAATACAAATATAACGTAAATGGTGCTAAGGTATCATGAGACACATGAGATTACGTGGTTCGACTTTCGTCTACATCCATGGGGTAATGAGTGATTTTTTTGTATTAAGTTATGGTGGTTACAAAGATCTTAAATGCTTCCCAAAGTAATACAGAGAACTCAAGTTGAAGTAAATACTTAAGTTCTAAACATTAAAGAGGTATAAGCTTAAGACTAGATCTTCTCTCCTAGATATTGAATGCCCCTAGTTTGTTGGTGAAGCTTGGTATTTATAGCCCCTTATGCTCCAGGTATATCTTTGTTGTCTTTTGACCCATCGTTCCCTGATATACCTTCCGTACAAATGGTACCTTCGTTCACCACGTGCTTTCTCCAGTCGGACTCTGCCACCTCAGCTGACCCACGCTCCTTTGGGAACTTCCCAGCCTCAGTACAGGTTGTACCTTCGTTCACCGCTATCTTTTGCCATTCAGGTTATGCCACATCATCTCTCTCCACGTGCTTTTGTTATGCGTATAGATAAGAGATTTGTGCATTTAATGCTGATTAGATATGTCATCTATTTTTGTCCCTTCGCCAGCTGCCTCTCTCTATACTAGGTTTTACTTTTTCCATCTTGACCGTCGCGGTATCCTTTCTTGGAACAAGATAAATTAGATCTGCGAAGGTATCTTCTGCTACTTAGGTTTCTCTGTACAGCGAGGGTTATACATTTATATTATGTGCGATAAATGAAACCGCGACACGTGCTCCACAGAATATTGGTATTCACAGTTTGCCCCTTTTCTTTCATATTCTACCATTTGGTAGGATTGGAAGAAAAAACTCCCATAATGCCGCCATTTTTGCACGTACCGGTTAGGTGGTCCCACATGTCTCTTCATGCAATAACTTCCCCTTGAATTTCGTGACATACAAATTTTTGGATTCTCCAGCCGCCTATAAGAAGAGAATAAAGAGAAGGAATTTCATTAACTTCTTTTTCTCTTCTCGAACTGTCGCTCTCCTATCTTTCAAAGATTTTCATCCTTCTTCTGCTTTCAACTGTTGGTCTTCTACCGACCTCCAAAAGCTTTTGTTCTTTTGCATTCGATTATTACATTCAGGTAAGTGATCTTCTTCTTCGGTTTCAAATCTTTTTATCTCGAATTTGCATTGCTTCAATTTTGCTCTTGAATGCCATCGACACTTTTGAATGTCTGAATGCACTATTTGTAACTTTTGATGTATTCTCTGCGTTGTTTGATGGTATGAGTTACTTCCCATTTTGTGATTTCACCATGAACATGCCATGATTCTTTATTGTCTGCAACTTTGATGATTGTAGTATCAGAATATCGCAACACCAACATCCTTGCGAAATCCATAAACAACACATTGCGAAGATGTCGCAAATGGAAAATAAAAATGACGCAACGGATGATGACAGCCTGAACACGAGAAAGATGTGAAAATCTAGCGAGATTTAGGAGTGTTGCGAGATTTAACATTTGTACACTTGCGAGAATGTCGCAAGTCATACCCGAAAATAAAGGACAGCTTAGCTGTCATCCACTATGTAATGTCCTATATAAAGAGCCGACCAGGCTTAAGAGAGGGGAGATCTTTTTCGAGTGTTGGGCAAGTCATTAAGAGAGAGAAAGTTTAGAGCGGTTGTTAATTCTTTAGCTTATTTCCTTTTCATCTTGTAACATTTGTGAGTTTAATTAATAAAGACTATAATTGTTCATCTTAAAATGATTTGATTGTGTGAATTCTTGTGAGGGGTGTAGTATGGGATTTCCTGCTACTACATATGGCGCTAGAAACAGGGACTGAAGATTGATATTGTGATTGGAAAGAATTTGGAATAGTAGATAAAGAATTTCATATAACTTTCAACAACTCATCAAAATTGAAAAATGGCTAGAAGAAGACATGCATCAAAACAACCAACAACTGTTAGAAGGAGTAGAAGACTTGCTGGAGAAGGGAGAGACGAAATAGAGGAATCTTTAAGAATGAACACAAGAAACAATGGAGAAAATCAAGTTCAACCGCCAATTCAACGTACACCAATACAAAATAGAACTGTGGATTATGACAGAGTGAGTGTAATACTTGGCGATCAGATTCTGTAGATGAGATGGGAGAAGAGCAGCAATTAGGAGGCAATGGACAAGAGGAGAGAGATCAAGAAGTAATTGGAGGAATGATTCATGGAAATGAAGAGATCGCAGCATTAAAGACATTAAGACAAACAATACATGAAGAAAGGCGATTAGAAGCAGAAGAGCGTGCAAATTTGACAAGGAAAAATCATGAGTTGAAGATGGAAAACATGAGATCACAAAATAGAAGGTCAAGAAGCACTACAAGGTCAAGTTCAAGATCAGTTCGAGAAGAAATAAGACGAAATCTACCTGTAGAAAATGCTAATGAAGAAACTCGAGAGGAAGTACAAAATCCAGGTGAAGAACGTCGCGAAAAAAGAGAAATAATGGAAGATCGTTATATCCAACGTGCTGAAATTCTCCAGAATGGACAAAATGATAGAAATCGGGGGAATGGACAACCTCAAGAGCAAAATAATCAAGATGGTGAAGAAAATCAGGAAGAAGGAAGGAGAATATTACAAGGAAGAGATATTCAAAGGAATCAGCGAACAATTGAAGAATAAATAGAGAGACATTATGCTGAACAAGCACGTCTAGCTTGCGAAAGAGAGAGGCTGAGAGCAGAAATGGAGGAAAAAGAGCTCCTAGAGGCAGTTCGCCAGAACAATCATGATAATCGAGAAAGAAGGCGTTTACAAAATCGCAACAATGGTAATATCAATGAAGAATATGATAGAGTACAAAAGAGAGCTGAAAGGCAGCGAAGAAGAGAAAATGAGAGATATAACGGTGTGCGAATTCATGAAAGAGAAGAAAGAGAAGATCGCAGGGAAAGACAAGAAGAAAATGATGAACGAGAAAATCAAGGTAGAGAGGAACGCAGAAGAAGGGAAACAGCGTTAAAAAGACCCATGGATCCAAATTCTGGTGTAAATGAGCAAATTTTAAGAGAGCTGGCGGAGATGAGAGGAATGTTAAACAATAGAAATGAAGGAGGCAGGAGACAATTGGATGAAGCCATAGAAGAAGCTGCGAAGACTCTAGTTACTCGAGAAGTACAATTAGGAGGAATACCACCCAAGTGCAATCTACCAGTGCTAACTAGCATTTTCGACGGAACAACTTGTGCCGTTCAACACATCAAAGCTTATGTAAGATGTATGTTACAATGGGAAACTTATGATGCTGTGTTGTGCAAATATTTTGCATCAAGTTTAACAGGGGAAGCTTTAAAGTGGTTTGAAGGTTTTCCCAAGAATACCATAACATCTTTCAACCATTTGCATAGTACATTCTTAGGAGCGTATATAAGTAACAATTCCTCGCGACCTGGCATTGAAGATGTATTTGGGCTAAAACAAAGGATTGGAGAAAGTTTGAAACATCTAACCATGAGATGGAAGACAATGTGCAGTGATATGGCTGGTCGAGTGGATGAGAGATATCTCATTCTATCATTCATTAATGCTATGTTCGCAACCAACTTGATATACATTCAAATTTTCAGAATCAAGAATACAATCACGATGACTGAGTTGCGAGAATTTCAGGAGGAATACATTGCTCTTGAGGAAAAGCAAAATGAGATGGAATCATACCCAGTTGCGAACACAAGTTCAAAAATAGCGAATGCAAGCTTATTACCTAAGTTGATAAATACCGTGGCGAGCACCTCGCAAGGGCAACAAGAGAGGATAACGGGTGATGGTCAGCAGAAGTTAGTAGCTATGGGGAGTCGAGATCAAGAAGAATTTGAGAGAGAAAGAAACTTCTATAACCGTGGTGAAAATAACAAAATTCAAAGACTTGATCAGCCATAAGAAACTTATGGAGGTCATAGGAAAAATTACCACAGAGGACAACGAAATCACAGGATAATATGGGAAGAAATTAAGATGCCGCCACTGAATGCTAGTGTGGAGAAAATATGGGAAGCTATAATCTTGGTGGAAAACATACCCGCACCATGGAACATGGGAAGTGAACCACCTCCGAGCGATAGAAGTCATGAATTTTGTTCTTATCACCATTTTCATGGACACTCAACAAATGATTGCAGAAATATAAAAAGAATTATCCTCAGAATGATAGACCAAGGGAAACTAAATCATTTTCTAAAAAATCAATCTCAGCCTCAACCATTACCACCACCGCCAGAAATTCGCAGAGTAAATACAACAAAAGGAGGAGAAACATTTGTAATAGAAGTTGGAGCAAAGGCAAAGAATCTGTTTTGTAACTCTATCGTACATTAAATGACAGGACAATTGAAGATTTTCATGATAACATTCTCAGTAGGGTTTTCACAAGAGATGCTGATAATAGAGAAATAATGAACATTGCGAAGACATCGCCACTGAAGGAATGGCAAAAGCAGATTATCTCTTTTACTGCAGAAGAAGTACCTGAGGGTGGAGAAATGCACGACAACCCATTAGTGGTAAGATTGGAGATTAACCCAAAACCTAGCGAGGATGAAGATGATGAAGCCGAGAATTCATGGGCAATCAACAGAATTTTGATCGATACTGGAAGTTCCGTGAATATCCTTTTTTATCATACTTACAAAACTATGGGAGGGAAATATGAAGATCTGATACCTTCAACTTACAAAATCTATGGTTTTAACGGTACTGCAAATAAGCCTAAAGGAGAAGTTCATATGCGAATTCCACTGAAAGGACTGTCCTCTGAAATTTTATTCTGCATAGTTGATGTAGAATCACCCTACAATGCATTGATTGGGCGACCTTGGTTACATGAGATTTTAGGTGTGGCATCGACTTTACATCAATGTATCAAGTTCCCTCATCCCACTGGTATTGGTATCATAAAAGGAGGTTGGGTTGAAGGAAAGAAGTGTTATGAAATTGATATAGAATCTTGCGAAGAAAGAGCTACGAAGAAGAAGAATTGGAAACACAACATCAAAGAAAAACAAAAAGGTGAAAGATTGATGGTAGATGTAATAGAACAGAGAGAAGAAGAAATGCTGCGAAACCAATATATGATGAAGATAAGAAGTGGCAAAGGCTTCGCAACAGACAAGAAAATGACAGAAAAATTCAAAAATGCAGAAGCAGAAAGTAGCAGAAGTAAGATACTTAAAGAATAAATGTAATTGTTGACTGCCGAGGTAGAAATTGGGAGGTGAAAGAAAAATGTATGATTGGTTTGATCTTAAAAAAAAAAAAAAAAAAAAAAATGATTATGAAAGTTTTCTTATAAATAACAAAGCTGAGACTGCGAAAGAGAGCTGATATGCAGAAGAATAAAATATATTTTATGAATGATAAAGATGAGATTGCGAAATTACAAAAGAGCTTATATGCAGAAGAATCAACAAAATAATTAGACAGAGGGGAACCTACTATGGCGCACACCCTAGTTCGCGAAATCAAAATTTCGCAAGAGGCAAATGTAAGACCTAAAGTGCGTCATAGAAGGGGGTACCTATTGCATGGCTCAGGGAAAAGGTTACACCGCCCCTGGAACCCGAGTCATGGAGAATTGGGGTCAATAAAGCTCATCCAGGAGAGGTACCTTGGATTTTCAATTTAAGCTTATGACTTAGATTGGACGACCGAGGGTCTCTTCTAAGGAGTCAACATTTGACCAAGGCGCCGAGGTACACGGTTGAGCCAAGAGTGCCTAGGGCATTTGAAGTGTCTCGGCCATTCTTGGCAAGTCTTGGCATATGCTGCACTCGGCCCGAAGAAAACTCCACTTAGGGTGCAGTCTCGTAACCATAAGCCCTATAGGTAAAAGGGATAAGAGGCTGCGAAAACAACTGGTTGTTGTTAAGACCGGATGGGAGGAGCTAGCCTTGTATGGCAGAAGTACGCCTCCTTGAAGGGGCAACCAGGGAGATGATAAGGGCGGCACCCTCCATTAGGGAGCTGATAAGTGTCTTAAGACGCAAATGTCATGAGGCCTTATTTTCGCAAGAAAATTTAGGCTTGTCATATTTGTGCGGCAATCCTGAAGAGGCAATAATACAAAAGACAAAGATAAGACGAGATCAATGGGTCAGTACATGAAAACGTAAGGACGTCCTGCGATTTCGTCGCACGACGGCAATGTCATGGGGCTTTATGTTCGCAAGAATTTTTAGGCCTGTCATATTGTCACAACAAAAATATACTGCAGAGGCAACAATACTAAAGAAATGATAAGGCAAGATCAATGGGTCATTACATGAAAGTGTAAAGACGTCCTGCGATTTTGTCGCAATGACAAGAGGTGGCACAGTAAGACCTTTAACTAGGAAGGCAAAATAAGACCACATATAAGAGGATCTTGGAAACAACCAAAAATACTTGCTTGCGAAAAATTCAATAGCAACAGTTGCGAGACTGAGGCATGTTATCATTCAAAAATAACTTTGCTTAATCTTTCATTTGAAAACAAATAACGAGAGGCAAGTATGGGAATGAATAGAATAAGAACATGTTACTTGTTTCATATGATAGATTTACGCACTCATAGTATGAAAAAGATTGATAATGCATTGATTAACTGTATTGCAAAAAAAAAAGAATTGTTCTTTTAACAATGTGCAGAAAGGAACAACAAAGGTAGAGCTTGTATTTGAAGATCCAAGAAACTCAACAAAAGATTACAAAAATAGAAGATTAAAAGAATGAATGTATAGATATTACAAAAAGAGAAATAAGAAAATGTAACTATTTCTTGTTTGATTCTTCTTCATTTTCTTCATCTTCATCAGATCCTTCTATTTCTTCATCTTCGTCGATTCCTCTTCTTCGCTATCATCGCCATTCATCGGATATATCCAAAGAAGGCACATTCTTAGGGATTTTATCAAGGAGGCAAGGGTATGTAGAATGAGGAATGTTGTTGTCGTCATGAGACCATCTTAATAGTCCGATTGCGAAAAGAGTAGCATCATTCTTGAAATTCGCAACGAGTAATTTGTAGTTGCCTCTTCAATCTAGAATATTTGTCATCTCGAGAAGAAAGGTCCTTTGCGAGCTGCTCCTTCTCGATTCAAGTTCTTCAATTCTTTTAGAAATCTCTCTTGACCTCTGCGAACATATGACAATGAATCAAAGCAACTTAATGATAACTTCATAAAAACAAACAGTTAAATAAAGAAGAATAATTAAAAACCTTCTTTGTCGAAATCATATCCCTAATCAAGGCCGTATGCTCGGCTTGAAGACTAACGTTAACACCTAAATTATTTTAAGGCGTCATCTAGAACCTTCATTTAAGGCTTTAGCTAGGTCGAAGCCAAGCGAATTCATCGTCATTGTTTATGAGAAGAAGGGAGAATAATGAGATGGTGCAGGAATTTGATTCTCTCTTTCGCTAAGAATAGCATTTTTGCGGATGGATTCATCCCGTTCAATTTGAACCTCAAGAAGAGTCTTTTGGAATTTCGCTAATGCTTGAGCACCTTGTCTCAAAGCGATGCGATCTTTTGTCATCTATGAGATTTGATTTTCTTCCTTAAAGTATTAATTTTCTCTTTAGAACTAAGATATTTGGAAAGACGTTTAAATTGGTTGGCTAATGCTAGTTCTAAACTAGATCTAGGAATGACCAATTTCTCTAAAGAGGCGATCTATAAATTTCTGATTGAAGTTCGTTTAGAGGAAGAGATTTAATCTTGTTATTTGAAAAACTATTGACCCGCTAAAAGAATCGTTGAGGTGATCAAGAAGGGCATTGTTATCCATAGGATCAGGGAATGAGTGAAGAAGAATGGCTTCATCAGAAAGGTTATAAACGTCTGCGAAAATGGTAAGTCAGATAAGGGAAGATAATGAGAGAACAAAATAAAGGAAAGGAGAAAAGTCTCATACCATAAAGTTGTTGGTTGGCGCTTTGAAGACTAGATATCTTATTCTTATGAGTGGAAGAATCAACTTCTAGTTGCTTGGTCTTCTCGCGAAGAGTAGCAGCTTCAGCTTCCAGTTCTTCATTTCTCTTGCGAAGTTGAAGATTCTTCTTTGCGAGAATACCGCGCCTCTTCTCATAATAACAATCCTGGGTGAAATATCGGGGGAAAAAATGAGGAAAGAGAAACTCTGGCGCTCTCTCTAGGGTTTTGAGTTTTTTTCAAAAAATTTCACGTAAACTAAGATTCATGATGGATTCAGATCGTGTTTTGCTTATTGGAGATTCAAGTGAGGGTAATCGTTCTTATGCGGATGCTTTCAAACAAAAGAAAACTTTACAACCTACAAAAGTTTATATTTCTTCTTTACTAAACCCTAAGTTAATTGAGGGTGAACCTTCTCTGGATATTCCAACGGAATTTTTTCAAGAGGGTTGCGTCCCCTTTCAACACAGCTTCATTGCTAGAATTGATCACACAGGTTTAAAGTTCAATGAGCTTAAGCTAAACCTAGAAAAATAATGGGGTATACTTTGCCAAGTTTGTCCCGATGAAGAAAGGTTTTTTCATTATTATGTGCAACTCGAAAGAAGACAAGGAAAAGATACGTAAAAAGAAGTGGTTCATTGATCAGCACCTGCTTCGGTTGATTGATTGGTATCCAAGCTTCAACCCTGAGAGACAGGCTACGTCTCATGCAGCTGTTTGGGTGCAATTCCCAGGGTTGCCAGTTGAGTTTTGGACTGAAAAAACGTTGCTATCTATGGGTAAAGTTTTGGGAACTCTTATTGTGGTTTATCAGAAAACCCTAGATTTGGATTTTGGTTATTATGCTGCATTTTTGGTTGATATAGACTTTGCTAAACACATTCCTTCAAGAATTCGTCTAAATTCTGAAGGCAACAGGTTTTGGCAATATTTAGAAATTCCTAAATGTCCCAAGTTTTGTATGCATTGCAATATCATTGGAAATCATGACAAAGAATGTAAAAAGAAGCAATCTCTTAAGAATGCTTCAAATCAATCTGCTGGTCAACCTGCTAGTCATTCAGATGATCAATCAGCTTGGCAAGATGTGCAAAAAAAGAAAGAATAATCGTGCCAAGAAAAACAATGCAGCTAACCTGGGTTCGCATGAGGGGAATGCTGGTGGTGTGGAGAAAATCACTCATCTTGAGGCGAATGTTGCTCGTACTGAAGCTATTTATCGTGCAGCGGCCGTTGAGTCAGAAAAAACTAAGCAAGCTGCAACTGATGAATTATCTTTGGAGAAAGGGACTGAGTTAGAGGGAACCAGCGCCTTAGTAACCAAGTCTGGAAATTTTATGGAATTGGCAAGAACTACACAGAATATGACAGATAGGAACGTAGCCAACTCGTTTTCTACCCCTTTGCAGATAGCAGAGCCTTCACACGCTATTGTGCAAGTGGTGAATGCTAGCACTTCAACAACTCCTCTTTATAACGATGTTTCTGAGTCTGAGGTGGTTCTTTCACCTAAGAGATATAGTGTTCTTAGTGATGAGTTGGGTTTATCCGATGAAGCTATTAATCTTGAGGTTTTTCGTGAAGAAGAGAATTTGGAGGAACACATGACACCTGAACAAGCTGCTTCTGGAGTTAAGGGTAAGAAATGGGGTAACTTGGATGTTGAGAAACGTCAAGCTAGAAGAATCCTAAAACCTTTAGACTCTCAAGAAGCGTCCTCTGATTTAGAAACCAATTCTGGTTCTGATTCTGAGGTTAATGCCTTGGGCATCAAGGTTAAGAAGGGTCGCTCACCGGGTATATCTAAGAATGGCAATTCTAATGCAGGGAAAGGTTTGGATGCTACAAACAAGTTAAATAACACTCAAAAATCTGGTTTTTAATGCGTGTGATTTTTTGGAACATTAATGGTGTTGCGAAGTTGGATGCAGGTATTAAATTACGCGAGTTAGTTAAAGTTTGCAAGCCTGAGGTTATATGCATTGCTGAGCCTAAGGTTGCTTATACTGATAATGTGGTTTTGAGGTTAAATTTACCCTATTCATAATTCTACGGCTGCTCAGGTTGGGAATTTATGGGTACTCTGTTTAGATGTTTTCAATGATCCTGAGGTGATTAATTCTACTCGTCAAGCTATTACTATTAAGATTGATGGGGTTTTTATTTCTTTTGTTCATGCTAGTTACTTACACGTAACTCGTAGAGGTCTTTAGCAAAGATTGAATCTTTTTGAAACTAGGGTCGTGGCTAATCATTGGTGACTTTAATTGTGTTCTTCGCAATGATGAGAAGAAAGATGGTAATGAACCAAGGACTTCTTGTATTAATGATTTCTCGGATTGGATGGAGGACAATAATTTGTTTGAAGCTGATTCTTTGGGTAGTCGTCTTACTTGGTCTAATGGCCAATCCGGTATCCATAGAATTGTAAGTAAATTGGATCGTGCTATTATTAATGATGCCTGGTTAACAAAGTATATGAATTGGTGGTGTAAAGCTCTTCCTAGGGAAGTTTCCGACCATTCGACTCTTTTTGGTTATTCTTTTGTTACTCAAAGACCAAGTCGTGCCCCTTTTAGGATTCAAAAAATGTGGTTTACACATCCAGATTTTTACGTCTGGTTCAAGAGAGTTGGAGTGTGCCAGCCAATGGTTCACCTAATTTTATTTTTCCTTTCAAGCTGAAACGTTTGAAGGAAGCAATTAAATTATGGAATCAATCTGTTTTTTGCAATGTCAATAATAGATTGAAACAGGCTCAATTGCATATGGAGGTGGCTTTAAGAAATTCTGATAAAGATCCTTCGGATGTGGCTAAATTCAATGTGGTAAAAGATGCAACAGTCAAGGTTCAGGATATTCGGATGCAGCAAAATATTATGTTAAAACAGAAGTCTCGCAATAAATGGTTGTTGGAGGGTTCTTGTAATTCTTCCTTTTTCCATAATAGTATTCAAACTAGGAGGAGTCATAATACTATCTCTGAACTTGTTGCGGATGATGGTTCTATTATTTCCGATGCTGTCCAACTTAGAGATCATGTAGTGTCTTACTATGAACCTAAGTTTAATGGCAATGATTTACCAATTGAGGATGGGCTTTTTAATTTTGATCACCCTTCCATTTCTGCAGAGGAGAGTGTGCGAATGGATTTGGTGCCTTCTTTTGAAGAAATACAACAAGCGGTGTTTGATTTGGGTGCTGATAGTGCTCCGGGGCCTGATGGTTTTTCTGGTTGTTTTTATAGGCATTGTTGGGAGATAATTCATCAAGACCTGGTTAATGCCATTGTTTCTTGCTGGCAATCTGGTATTATTCCGAATGGAATTAATTCTAGCTTGATTATCCTCCTTGCTAAGGAAAGAGGTGCAAACACTCTTCGGAAGTTTAGACCAATTGGGCTTATCAATTTTTTCTTCAAAATTTTTACTAAAATCTTGGCAACAAGGTTGGGTACTGTTTTGGATGATTTGGTTTCTGAGGAGCAAGTTGCTTTTATGAAGGGGAGAAATATTCATGAGAATATTAGTTTGGCTTCGGAGATGGTTAATGAGCTTCAAATTAAACGCAAGGATGGGAACTTGGGCCTAAAACTCGATATCTCTCAGGCGTTTGATACAGTGAGTTGGTCCTTTGTTTTGGAGATTTTTCGCAGATATGGGTTCTCTGAAAGCTGGTGTTCTTGGGTTCTTCATATTCTTCAATCTGCGCGTATTTCAATTTTATTCAATGGTAATCCAGAAGGTTACTTCAAGATCAATAGAGGCTTGCGTCAGGGAGACCCTCTCTCTCACTTGATTTTTGTTTTGATTGAAGATGTCTTAAGTTGGAACATCACTAAACTTTTTCAGATGAAACAAATATCTTATATGGTTACGCGTAAAGGTATTTCACCAACTCACTTATTCTTTGTTGATGACATTATGATTTTTTACAAGGGTAATATGAAGAGTGTGAGAAATCTGGTGGACTTGTTGGGGTCTTATCAGCGTGCCTCGGGCCAGACCGTGTGTAGACAAAAAAGCAAGATTTATTATGGAGGCGGTTCGCTTAGTAGGCGCAGAACTATTACTGATTTTCTTGGTATGAGTTTAACCACCTTTCCTGATAGATATTTGGGAGTTCAAGTCATGCCTGGTGTTGTGCGTTACAGACATATCAGTCCTACCATTGACAAAATTAAAGATCAACTATCTTTTTACAAGGGTAAAATCTTATCTTTTCAAGATAGAGTCGTGCTTATTAAATCTGTTATAGCTAGCTACTCCATACATAATATGGCTATTTATAAATGGTCAAGAAGTTTATCCAGCAATGTGAAAGGGTGATTAAGAATTTCCTTTGGTCCGGAGATTCAAATCTGTCAAAAGCCTTTGTGGTTGGTTTTGATAAGGTGTGCAGTCCATATAATGAAGGTGGCCTTGGTCTAGTGAAGATGGAAGTTATGAATAAAGCGTTAATCATGAAGCTGTGGTGGAACATCAAAAATTCTTCTAAGAAATGGGCTCGTTTTCTTGAGGCCAAATTCACAAATAAAGAAGGTGTTGTTAGAGAATACCATGTTAAATCCTCTATTTTCCAGGGATCAAGTGGGTTCATAAAGTGGTTCACGCTAATTCTAAAATTTTGTTAGGAGATGGTAGAGCTACTTCCTTATACTTCGACATTTGGTATGGCAATAATTGCCTTGCAGATATTATTGGTCCTGAGGGCCTTGACAGATCTGCTAGGGTGAGTGATCTAATTCAGAATGGGGTTTGGGTTATGCCGGACACTCATATGCAAAATTTGATGCGAGCTGGGGTGGTTTATGACAATTTGCCGAGTTTAGGTAATGGGAAAGACAGGAGAGTGTGGATGCCTGACTTGAAGGGTAGGTTCTCAGTCTCTTCAGCAAGAGAGCTTGTTCGTACAAAATACCCAGTTATGGATGGTGCGAAACTGATTTGGAGGGAAGCTGTTCATCCTTCTTTAGCAGCTCAAAATTGGAAATTTAAGCGTGGTGATTGTGCTACTCTTGACAAGGTACGTAGCAGGTTTAAAATTCAACTTCCTAACAGATGTTATGTGTGCAAAAAGACGGAGGAATCTCTAGAGCATGTTATATGGTCGTGTGATTTTGCTGTCAGAATTTGGAATTGGGTTTCAGAATGCATGAAACCTGATGTGAATCCTATTACTTCTTATAAAGCTGCGTCTGGAAGAAGTCTTATGGTGAAAGACCTTTGGTTGGTTGCAAATTTGGTGATCCGGGCTGAACTGTGGTATAATAGAAACAAAGTCACGTTTGAGAAGAAAGTGATGAACTGGAACTTGTTTATGCAGCGTGTTTTTAAACAAATAAGTGACTATTCTTGTCGCTTGAAGGGAGATATGCATAATACTGTGGAAGATGTCCGTGTGCTAGATTTCTTTAGGGTGAGGCATAGGAAGGTTAAACATGTTGAACCATTGGCTTGTTTTTGGTCTCCTCCGGATTCAAATGAAGTTCTCATCTGTTGTGATGGCACTTCGCGTGGCAACCCAGGGTCAGCTGGAGCGGGTGTGATAGCAAGAGATGCGGATTGTGGTGTAGTAGGTGCTATGAGTATTGGTCTTGGTTTTGCTTCAAACTACTTGGCAGAGTTATATGGTATCCTTTTGGGTCTTGATTGGGCTGTGCAATGGGGATATTCAAAAATTCTTGTTCGTACAGATTCTTCAAGTGTAATTCGGGCTTTGGAAGATTTTTCTTTGCCTTGGTTTGCTCAACAAAGGTGGATAGAGGTTCGGAGTATGTTTGAATCAATTAGGTTTGTTCACACTTATCGTGAAGCAAACTTTTCTGCTGATATTTTGGCTAAACATGGTAGTTTATTGGCTAAAGGAGTGAGAATTGCCTATGTTGTCAGGCCTGATTTTTTAAGTTCAATTGAGTTACCAAATGTATCTTACTTTCGATTTAAATAGTTTTTATGAGTTTTTGGGGTCGTTGTGACCTCTTTTCTCATAGACTATCTTGTAAATATTCTCTTCTTTAATATAATTTTTGGACTTAACAAAAAAAAAAATCGCGCCTCTTCTCAAGATCTGAGGCAACAGCGAAGGAAGCTCTCCCGGTCTGTGAAAGAAAGTGAAGAAATTATCAAGATATAACTTAAAATCAAAATTATGAAGAAATAGAGGAACAAAGACATACCAAGACACCGAGCGAATTTAGAAAGATGGGAGTCACTGATCTGGAGACCCCATGAAGAGAATCATCACCCTCTAGTAAAGGAGCATCACAGATACTCGCGAGAGCTTTGCACGTACTAGAGAGACGATCATCTCCAATCCCTTGCATGGAGTCAGAGAAGATGCTGGACAGTTGTGCCATAGAAGATTCAGTTGGAGAACTCTCCTTTGCGAGAAAAGTATCAACATCATGATTATCTTCATCATCAGAGATTTCGCTGGATTGAGGGTTTGAAGGAGAAGGGGAATGAGTCTTTCGTTTCTTTGAAGGTGGGGCAGCGGACTTCCCCTTGCGAAGAAGACCCTTACTCTTGCTTTTGGCCTTCGCAACCTCAGGACTTTCTTCTTCTTCAACAACTTCAACACCAACCTTCAAACACGAATGAAGATAAGAAACAGAGGCAACAATATTGTTAAAAATAATATAAAAAAAAAGTATTTCTTACTTCATCCGTGATCGGACGGAGCGCCGCTAGAGTACTTGGCTTAGCATTCCTTTTGTAGCTTTGTCTTAGTTTGATAATCTGAAAATTTCGCAAGATTAATAGATATAAAAAGGAATAAAGATCATAAGCTGAGCGAAATTTAAGAAGTGTACCTCTTTCGCTTTCTTGGGCCAGTTAAATACCCAAGGTTGATAATTGGCGAGATTCGCAGGGAGCACATTTGAACCTAAAATGTAAGGTCCTTTCAAAGCTAGTGGAAAGCCGCACCACCTATCGTCCTTAGAATGGCGAGGAATATTGTTTTTACCAGAATGCCAATCTATGTCTTGCATAAGCATTTTATCGCTGGCAACATTTTCTTTCCTCTTCAAACGAGCACCCCAGCGAGTTCTATCATTCTTCATGTTTATTACCTCATAGTTTTCGAAGAAGCTCTCTACTGTATATTTTTCAGCGCATATTTCAAAGTCCACAAATTCAGGATCCATGACTTCTTTTGGGTAAAGAGACCCCCTACCAGCACCCCGGTTGGCGAATTCAAGCATTAAGCGGATACAATCCCCGCTCAATTGGTAGATGGCTCACGAGAATTTCGCATGAGCAAGAATTTCATAAAACAAGGGAAGATCAGGGTCATAGAGAGGAATAGGAAGGCCAGCGAGAATCCGACCTAGCGAAATTATGATTTTCTGATCATCACAATGATGATCAGCAAACATTTTGGCAGAAAGAATGGATTTATATTCTTGATTGGGAATAGTGGATAATATGAAACCTTTCTCTTCAAAATCTATCTGAACTTTTTCCAGAAGACTTTCATATCTGCGACCAACTGGAGGCATCTTCAGAGTATGGGAATGAAGAGAAGATTGAAGATTAAAAGAAGTAAAAAGAAGAAGATTTACAGTAGCAGAAGCGGAAGTTACGGAGAGATGAAGAAGAAAAATTACAGAGAAGACATGAACAGTTGAGAAGTGGCGGTTAAAAAAGACGTGTCAAGAAATGGATGGAAGAAGAGATACGTGTAATAAATTCTGCGTAAAAGTACAGAATCATGTCAAAACAGAAAAGTATGAAAAAATGAACAGCTGCGGTATTTTGAAAGTATTAGTTCTCATGACATTCTCTCCTTCGCAGAGAAGACATGATAAGAGGCAAGATGTAGGATCAGAATATCGCAACACCAACATCCTTGCGAAATCCATAAACAACACATTGCGAAGATGTCGCAGATGGAAAATAAAAATGACGCAACGGATGACGACAGCCTGAACACGAGAAAGATGTGAAAATCTAGCGAGATTTAGGAGTGTTGCGAGATTTAACATTTGTACACTTGCGAGAATGTCGCAAGTCATACCCTAAAATAAAGGACAGCTTAGCTGTCATCCACTATGTAATGTCCTATATAAAGAGCCGAACAAGCTTAAGAGAGGGGAGATCTTTTTCGAGTGTTGGGCAGTCATTAAGAGAGAGAAAGTTTAGAGCGGTTGTTAATTCTTTAGCTTATTTCCTTTTCATCTTGTAACATTTGTGAGTTTAATTAATAAAGACTATAATTGTTCATCTTAAAATGATTTGATTGTGTGAATTCTTGTGAGTGGTGTAGTGTGGGATTTCCTGCTACTACACTGACTGTGGTTTGTGATCCTCCGATTCTTCCCATAGAAGAATTAAGTTGCTTCCTTTGGTTGGTTTAGATAAACCCATGCCCAAAGTATGTTTGTTTTTGCCCCAAGTTTGATTTTGAGCAAGTTATAAATTTTTTCCGCCATTGCTGAAGGACTGTGCTTTCTGTTGATGTAAGGGATCATGAGACTTCCGAAGAAACCTGTGCGCAGGGATCCTAATCCTAGGTCATCTACTGAGCCACCTCCGCGGATGGATCATCCTGACGCTACACCTTCTCCATCTCCTGAGGATACTGAGGTACCTGCTGGCACTGAGATGGTTGTGGATCCTGAGGCTGCCGCGGACCCTAAGGTCGAAGAAGTTGTTGTTGAAGATCTTCCTCCCCCCCCACCTCATTATGAGCTTCAAAGGCTGCAACTATGTGACAAAGATATTTATGCTCATTTGTCTTTGGCTGAGATCGCCAAGTCCTTTCGCCTTCATAAGTTTGATATCTACTTTGCCGATGGCCCTGATGTTCTCACTGAATCCATGATTCGAAGCTTTCCATATGATGAGAACAACCTCTTGATCAGTGTTGGTCAGTTGGCCGCGGGTATGCTTCTCCCTTTGATTAGTAGAAATGATCCCTTCTACTATGATGTTTTGTCTACCAGGGATGACCCGGTGAACAAGACTCAAGTCCGAGGAGTCATGCAATATACTAGTAATTTCTGGCGTGCCCTTCGCGAGTACTGGTACCATAGTAAGAAAAAGACTACTATGAAGTCTTATGACCCTTTTGCTGCTGGAAGGTTTAATCAAGAGGATTACACCCCTGCTAACTTCAATGCCACATACGCTGATGCTATTCATAAAAGTAACCTTCTTCCTTGGAGCGTTGGCCCTCGTCGTATTCATGTTACTGCTATGCAGATTCAAGAGGGTAACAGTCTTCGTCTATTAGAAGAGATTGATAAGACTGGTTTGACTGTCATCCCTTATTATGCTAAGCTCCCTTTGCCGAAGCCTGACCGTATTCTTCTTGATCATGATAACCGCTGGGGTCGTGCTCCTCTTCGTGTGGTGGGTCCCCGGGCCTACGGTTTTACTACCGCAGATCCCAACGTCCCTCGTACAACTATTTCTTTTCCCGAAAAGTATGATGGATATCAGCCTTGGGTTTTCAATCCTGCTACTTCTCACGAGGTAGCCTTCGCTTTTCTCGGAGGTTTTTCATTTTATTCTTTGATGAGTAACTTTTGTTCAGTATTCTGACGGCTTTTTTTTTTTTGCAGTCCGTCCCTGCTTCTTCTGCTGGAACTTCCCTTGGTTCTATTGCTAGGATTGCTCCGAGTTCTGCTGGCAACTTCGTAGCTACTAGGACTAGGAAGAGAAAGGCTTCGGCTGAAGCAACTACACCAACACCTGCGGAGGTAAGGATTATAGTCATGCCTTTATGCTTGTGAGTTTCCTGGTATTTTGCCCCTAATCCTTGGCTTGCGCATGTGTTCTGCTACAGTCTTCCAAGAGAAAGGGTAAGCTGAAGGTTGTGATCGACCTTGAGGAATCCGACGAGGATCCTAAGGTTGCTGCTGAGGAGCAGGTTGACGAAGATATGGAGGACATTGAGGATACCGGCCTTAGACCTCATCTGGATGATATTGAGGAAGATTTTTCCAAGAATAGCCCCAGTCCTATCCGTGCGGGCTCTGTGGAAGGTGAAAACCTTCCATTTGGTGGTGATGCTTCATTGGTGACTCCGGTTAGCGTCCAAGTTCCTACTTCTGCTTTGTTACCAAAGGTGCCTTCGTTTTCTGCCCCTGGTGATTTGCAACCGGTTGTTTCGGCTATTGATAGGTGTCTAAAACACCTAATTTACTATCTAGTAGTTACACTTTCTTTGCTATTTTTCTGGTGAATTATGTACTTTACGCGTGTTTTTGAGTTATTAGGTACTCTAGAGTCGCACGGAGGAAAAGAAGCGGAAATCATTCAAATTGAGTCAAAAAGGCATAATTGTCATTTCACATGCTATTGGGAGCTGAGCCAAGGTTAAGGGGCAACTCTATTTGGAGGAGTATTAAACAAATACTAGCTGTGGTTAAGGGGATGCCATCTGGGTAGCCCTTATCAAGGTGACAGAACATCAATTATAACCTACCTAGCCAACCCTAAATCGAGAAGTGTTATCTTCTCAATCATTTCCATTACCTGAAATTCAGAGACGCGGAGATTGGGAACGGCTGTCTCGTTATTACAGTCCCCCTGAAATCAAGAGAGAAAGATGGCAGCTCCGTTAATACACAGAGAAAGGAGATCGAGAAACGAGTGATGGTTGCACTGTTAATTGAACTGATGACTGGTAAAAGTAGAAGCGAGAGATGGGTGTTTGTTTTCAAGAGATTCTGATGTTGCCAAGAACAGAGATGATGATGCGATGTGATTCAAAGTTAGGGTTCGAATGAGTCAGGATCGATGGGGGTTTTAAGTTCGATTCGTCTGCTGGTGAAAGCTTACACAGGTGATGATTCAAAATTTCAGTTTAGGGTTTGTTTTTGAATCCGTTTAGATGGAAGAATTATTGAGGATGGCAACTGATTTCAAGATGGGTTTGAATCAGATTGAGAATTGGTTAGGGTTTTGCTGAGAAATTAGAAATGAGATAAGATTGGGTTTGATCTGTGAATTTGGGTACAACCTGTGAGAGATAAAGATGTTATTGTTTCTGTTAAATCGAGAAGGATTGATTGAAGAATTCAAGCTGAAGGTTATGCTAGGATGGAGTTTGAATGAATAGTGGAGTGTGAAATTACAGTTGGTTTTTGATTGGAATGTGGTGACTAGATGTATGTTAGGTTGCATGCATGAATCCAATGGTTTTGTGCAAGAGAAAGTTGCAATTGAGCAGGGTCGTAGCTGGTGTCGAGTTGCAGTTGGTGGTGATAAATGGCATTGCAGGTGATAAGCCTGTGACTTGTAGTGTGCATCAGAGTTGATATTGCAGGTTTTGGTTGGCCTGAGCTTATGACAGAGAAGAGAACTGGCAGGTTGTGGCATTTGTGACGACTCAGGGGGTTATAAAGCTTTAATTCTGGATAATGGTCTGGCAGCTGGTGTTGTTGTTGTCGCTGCTGGAGTTAAATTGATCTGTAGGTGGTGGCACTGTTGCCTGGAGTTGGATTGCAAGGAAGGAGCTGGTGCAGGTTGATGCTGTGAATGCTTTAAGGTGGAGTTGAAGCTTAATTATGTGCAGTCTAGAATAGAATGGCAGCTGATGTTGCAGGTGCAATGGAGGTTTTGCTGGTGAAGCTACAACTATTGGATTAAATGGTTTGAACTGAAATTATAGGTCATAGAAAAGAATCAGTTTTGTGTTATTGCAGTGGGTGTTAATTTTGCAGCTGCAAGATAAGCAAGAGAAGATGGAACTAGTGTCACTGGGGAAGGGATTGAAGCTAATGTGGAATAAGATTGCCTGAGATGGAATTGAGGTTGGCTGGGATGGGCAAGGAAATGTTGCAGGTGAACTAAGAGATGAAGCTGGGAAGCTGAACTGTTGAGTTTTAGGCGCAAGCTTAGAAGATGGCATTGCAGGTGACACAATGGCAGGAAAGAGTGTGGATGTGTGAGCTGCAGAAATGGAGTTGCAGCTGTGAAGTTGAGTTACATATGGTGCAACAGACAGGGCCATCATGGCTGGACTACATTGCATTGTGCAGCAAAATCTGGCTAGTGCATATGG